>WEIU01013743.1:260191-285876 GCA_013389925.1 Aegithalos caudatus
GCCCCGTGCCGCAGCTCTCCGCCAGCCCCGGCGCCTGGCTCTCCTCGCGGCGCTCCCCGCCCTGGCTCTCTGCTGCCCGTCCGCCCGGGGCCGGTTCGCTTCCGTCTCTCGTTGCGTTGGTCACGGGCAGCGAGGCAAGTTTTGCTCATTCGCGTGTGCGGCGTTCGCTTCTCGGGCTCCCCGCCAGGTGCACGGGACTGCCACATCTCTGAGATGCGCTGCGTGACAGATTTTTGGCAAATAATGTATAGCAGGTTTTTCCAGTTTTCATCTAGGGCAAGTCACGAAGCTTTTTGTACTTCACGAATGCATACAGAACTCCTAGCAAAAGAGATAATTTGTTACTTTTATCTGGCGAACATAGGAAAGAGTAGTGTGTGAAATGTACATCTACATTTAGGAGTTCATTTTTTTTCTTTATTGTATTTTTTCTCATTTCCTTTAAAAAAAATTGCAAATAGTTTTCATGCCCATTTAACTGTGTTTTAATGTTTAATATTTCTTCAGCCTTATGCATGTTACCAATGGAATGTAGTATGTGGAATTGCTCTAAAAGTGGTGCTGACGACGACCTACTCGCAAATGTGCAGTCATTACAGATTCGGCTGAGGAGAACTGAAAAAACCCTACAAACTGTAGAGAAAGAGCTTTCCAGGTATGAGTGTGTCTGGGAATGAGAACCTCCTGTCTCTTATAGCGTGACTGTTGTATTCTGTGTGATGGATTACTGTAATTAGCTCCTTTTGTGCTTTTCATTTGAATAGTCTTTATGAGCAACCTAATAAAGAAAAAAAGGAGCAGTGACTTTTTGCTCTTTCTCTCCAAACACTAGTACAAGTGGACATTACAGCCACGGCTTCAATGAGGTGACAGACCTCCCTCTGGGGGACTTTGTACAGCCAAATTACAGCTGTCAAGGCTTTTGCAGCTGTAAGAAGAATTCTGGTAGAACATCTCGCCAAGATTTTCAGAGAAAATCCAAAGTAAATATTTCTCTTCATTACTTCTTTTTATTACTTTGTCTTTCTATTCTTTGCTATGCTTTGGAACATTCTTGGCTGCTGGGCTTGGAGTAGATACAGTGTAGCATGGGACAATGATATCAAGTGAGCACTCAAACATAATAGCCCTTGAGTACATTTCTTCCCTGCCTTTCAGTACTTGAGCCTTGTAAGAAAGATGGGGACAACAAAGTTTTTAGCAGGTCCTGTTGCAATAGCAGAAGAGATAACGATTTTCAACTCATTTAGATTAGATGTAACCAGATGTACCAAGTGTTTTACTCAGGAGGGTGGTGCAACAGAGGAAGGGGTTGCCCCCAGCCGTGGTAGATCCCCCATCCAAGGGAACATTCGAGGTCAGGTTGGTCAGGGCTCTGAGCAAGTTGACCTACTTCAGGTTGTCCTTGCTCATTGCAAGGTGGTTGGACTAAATGACCTTTGAAGTTCGCTTTCAACCCAAAATGTTTTTGATTCTATGATGTATTTTTATGTAAGTGTATGTATATATATAAATAAACATAAATGTCTAGTCTTACTCAGTATCCACAACTTTGGACAAAACTGTGGAAGAAAGTGAACATCTTCAGGAGAAGTTGGATGCCCTTCATGAGCAAAATGCATCTTTGACTTCTCAGAACCACCACCTGAAGAACAGAGTGGAAACAATGAACTTTGAATTGATGCAGTCAAAAACAAAAGTACGTATCTTTAGTGTATTCATCAAAGAGAAACACAAACCCCCAGACACCCAGTGACCATGATTTTTGAGTTTAGAATTCCAAGCAGAATGTGCTGAGTTTTGTCTTAGCCTAATCTGTGTAAGTGTAATATTTAGTATATATTTAATAATCAATATTAATCTTGGACAGAATAGTTTGTAATCTATTTCTCCATGGGCAAAACAACTATATTTATTATGAATTCTATCTACTTATGTCCCAAAGTTTAGTCTAAAGACAGCCGTAGAATGAAGAATACACTATGAAAGAAAATAGTTCAGTAATGCATGTGTACATTTATGTGTCTGAGATATTAATAGGAATAATAGTGGCACAATAGTCATTTGTCTAGGAAATGAAAATAGTTCATCTCTCAGGTTGGATTAATATTGCTATTTTGAAAAAAGTGAAGATGAGATAGAAGGGAATATTGTATGTAATAAATCATTACTGATTTAGTGTACACTTGTCTGTTCAGGTTTGTTTCAGGACAACTATGTTCTTTTATTTGGTTTATATATAATATTAATAAAACATAGCTATGCTTAGTGGGGTGTTTTTATGGGTTTTTTTTTGTTTGTTTGTTTTGAGAAATGTTATGTCCGAAACAGTACAAATGAATAGATAAACAAGATGTTTAACTGCCTGGCAAACATAATTTACAGTAGGGTTAAGAGCACTGTCATTCAGTAAGCAGATTGTTCTCCTGTTTCTCACCTGCAAATGTTAATGCACGTTAATGTTATATGCAAATATTAATGAAACCCCAAATATGTTTGTATTTCAGATTTCATATCTCGAGGCTGCTTTAGCTACACATTTATTCAGCATTCCGAAGTTGAAAGAACAGATTGTAAATTTAGAAGCAGAAGTTTCAGCTCAAGATAAAATTCTGAAGTAATGTGTACTTTAAAATCAATATTTAATTGTTGTCCTACTGCTAGCCCAATCTCTTTTTAGGGATGACATAATTTCTGGTACTGTGTGGGTCATGTAGTCTGGGGTCTGAAATTTTAATTTCAGAGCAATTTATAGGAGGAGGGAGGTGGTTTACTTTGTGCTGAATGTACTTAAAGAAACTTAGAAAAAATAATAGACTGGTAAAAGAAATCAGTTTGTAATGTGGGCTGAATAGGAATGTGCCCTTACAATGGGAGAGGCTGATTTTTTGCTACATGAGCACATATATTCTCTTGTAAAAGCACACATATTTCTGAACATGACCGTGTTCTTTGTAACATAAAGGATCCTTTTTTCATGACTACATTAATCAAAGCAAATGGCCAAATAAAGCTGATGTAAATGCTGTTCAGAGGTGTCAGGAAGATGTTAAAAAAAGTAAAAATACTTATGTTGAATTTGTATTTTAGTGTTCTTTCCCAGTCACACCTTTTGACAGGAAAAATATGATTTCTATGATCAGAGCTCCTGACACAAAGTCAGCTCTCTGGGTCCTGAGCAGTTGTGACAGCTGGTGCCTATTGATAATTCTTGGACACCACTCCAGACTGCAGACGTACTCCTGAGGAATCTGGAGACTATGGGTGTTCCTAACTTAGTTTTGAGAATTATAGCATGTTTGTCTAGCACTTCTGGAACATTGTACCCACTAAAGGACAACAAAAGAAATCTACTTTCTTTACAAAATGTTATTTTTTTAATGCTTTGTTTATTTGCTAGAGATGCAGAAGATAGACTAGATCAAAATCAGAAAACAGCAATGGAAAGAGAAGACATGTTGCAAAGATATCAAAAGAGCTATAAAAATCTGAAAATTGAGTTAATTGAACAAAGCAAGCAAGGAAAGAGGTAATTAACTAATTTTAATAAATGAGGCATAGAATAATAAGTGCATAAGTGTTTATTTCCATTGGCACTTGTTTACTTTGTGGAATCAAATTACTTTTCTGTTTTAAGGATGTTATTTTTAAAAAAAAGGGGGAATACTGTGGGAGAGTCCTGATTATTTAAATGGCCACATTTAAAATCTTGAAATCAGCTGGTAATTGCAGGCTGATAGCACACACTAGTACCCAGTTTATCAGCTGGGTTTTTTCCTTCAGAATGGATGTACTGCAGTGGAAAGCCTCAGTGTCCAGAATATATGTTTCCTGAGTTATTTTTGTCTTTGTCTTGCAAGAACCTGCAGTGTGTGCTCAGTAGCTGGTGCTCAGCAGTATTCCTTGGTGTGAGGAAATGACAGAAGAGCAACATAATCAAGAGAATGTTTTAATGTTACCCTTAACCTTACCTGTCTATATGATACTGTTGAAAAGGGTACTGTAATTCCATCTCAACCCTATTTTCCTTTCCTATTGTCTCCTTTAGCCTAGTGGCTCTGTCACTACTGGAAGGATTAGGGAATTTGACTGTTGGAAGTTGCTATGAATGCTCCTATCACCTCCAAAATGTAATTTTAAAGGAGTGTGTGGAATAAATAAAAAGATCCCTACATTCCCTATTAATTTAACTGCATTACCTGGGGCAAAAAAAAAAATTACCTGAATTAATGGCTTGGGAAAGCATTTCTTCAACCTTTTAAATGCAAACTCTTCGTTTGTCTTGTGCCTTTACCCATGAAATTACCTCTAACCTTCTTATGGCAAGAAAACCTGAAATACTGTGGGGCTTGCACTGCTGGTTGAAGAAATGTTTTGCTTTATGATTGCTGTTCCTTGAGAGCATGTGGGGTTGGAATTAGCTGTATTTAGTTATTAGCTCTAAATGTAAATATTTTTGTAATTCAGAAAAGCTGAACTTCTGCCAGGTGTTAAGTATGATGTTATGGTTAGTATCAACAATTATTATGGTTTACTTTTAATCAGTAATTGCAACAACTTACTATCCTCTACCTAGGCAACTGAAGTGCTTTAGACTAATGCTATTTTGTTGCTCTGAATTGCTTTTATCCCTTTCTCTGAACACTTCTGCCATCTCCAAATGGGCACTGGTCCTCAGACTGAGAGTTGGCTGTACTTGTGGGGCACTGCCCCATGCCCAGCCCCCTTAGTGGGGGAGAGAAGTGTCCCTGAGCAGCAGCAGCAATTCTTGTGTGGCTCTGTGGGCTGTCCTGAGCAGGCTGCACACCTGAGCTGTGCTGAGGTCACTCTGCCAGCTTCTTCCCTAATGAGTAATGTCAGGGGAAGGGGCAGTGGCATGGAGTGATAGAGGGAAGCAGTGGTGAGTCTGGGTTGTTTCTTGGAACAGAGTCTCATGTTCTCTAGGGCTTGGAAGGTTGGAAGTACCTGCAGCAATCACTGTAGTAGTTGTATTTAGTAACTGGAGAAGATAGTTACATTAATGGCTGGAGTTTGAGGGTTTTAAAATTGGTTTGTATCTTTTGCTTGGCAGAGCACAACAGCAAAGAAATGAAGCTTTGTTGAATGTGGAGGAGCTGACAAGAGCTTTCACAAAGTATAAAACAGAAATAACTGAAAAATTAGAAAAGGTGAGAGTTTCTTCTTCACTTGTATTTGCCATGGTGTTAAGATGTCTCTTCCAATAGGCCAGGCAGCAAATAGCAACAGGTTCATCAACGAATCAATTGTTTCCACTTGTTGGTGGCAAAGTCCTAAAAGAGGTGGGACAGGGTAAGCAACTGTTTGTGGTGATAAATTCAGTTATATAATTTTACACTGTCTTTGCACAGTCTGGAGCCTGCATCCTTGGAGCATCCTAATACTGCTGCTGTTTCTTATGTCTCCTGCTTGCCAGCTGGGAAGTTCACATTTTAAAAATACAAGATCCTTTTCAAAACTCTTTTTTCTCCATGTATATAAGCTGTTCAATGAAACATGTGCTGAAGAAGACCTAAGATGAAGTCATCTCCCAAAGTTCCAACAATCAGAATTGTTAATTATTCCTGCCTTGTGGGAGGAGAAAATACAGTTAGCTCTTATGGAGATGTTAGACTTTTTTCCTTGTGGAACAAGGTTGCCAACCACAAATATACCCTAAAATATTAAGTTAATTTTTTCCTAAATGGCAGGAAAAGAAGACTTCTTTGCCTCTTTCCTCTTCACTATTATCTACTGACTGATCAGAAAGAGCATAGTGTTCATAATATTCTTTTAAAAATAGCCTCTTGACCATGGAAGCTTAGTTTATTGCTGTACAGTAATGAAAAAAAATTGCTTTTTAAGGCTAAATCTGAAGAAAAAGCCTTGGGAGAACGTTTAATTAATTGTGAAAAAGAAAAAGAGAAGTTGAATGAAAAGTGTATTAGCTACAGAAAGGATCTAGACATCCTAGAAGAGCAACTAAGGTAACACAAAGGCTTTTAAAAATTCTCTGCACAGTTATTTTACAAGAAATTGCATATTGCAGTTGTCACTGTGGAATGTTCTGCTCAATTCATATAGTTCAAACCAATACATTTCTACTTATTTCCTGTAACTAATTTTTAACCATTTTAATCCTACGTATTTCCCACCAATCCTTCTGGGGCACTGGTTCCCTGGGCTGCTCTGGTTTGCTGTGTTCCTGTGCTCTGCCCCTTGCAGTGCCAGCTGTGGCTCCCTGCCTGCAGCACAGCACTTTGTGATCCCCCAGGAGCAAGGGATGCCCTGGGCAGCTGATGGGGGGCCTGCACTCAGGCCTCAGGGGAGGTTGTGGGGCTGACTGCAGCTTAGGGAACAGTCAAACCTGGTTGTGACTCCTCTCTGTCCAACTCCAACTGTTACAAGATTTCATGTTTCTTGTATGTTTCATTTCAAGCTGAAGCCCTCTTTTTTTCAGAAGTTCTTTGGTAATTCTCTCATTGCTTTAATGAGGGAAGACAACCATCAGCTGATTGTCTTCAGAATTGTTAGGTTTGGACAAACACCTGCACAGACATTTTGGGCTTATTCAATTTACATGCTTTGTCCACACTCACTTTCCTGTCTTAATTGTTGTTCTTTAGGCTATTTTGGCAAGAGTGAGCAGTATATGAACACCCTTAAATTAGCTTGAGTCTCCTTAGTAAGTCTCTGCTTCTAGTATTGAGAATACCTTTTAAATGTCTTTTTAGACAATTAAATGAAGAGAATCACAACACAAAACAAGAAATTAAAGTTCTGGAGGCAAAGAATACTGAAATGACATCAATGCTGAGTCAGTCTGATCAGAAGATCATCAAGCTTGAGAATGAACTTTCTGAAAAAGAAATAGTACTTGAAGGGAAAAATGATCTAATAAGTGAAAATGAAGAGCTGAGAGCACTTACTGCACAGCAATATAACCACTTGAAATTATGTCAGCAAGAAATACAGGATTCAAGGCAAGAGCTCAACATTCTAGAAACCATTATTTCTCAGTTGTCTTCAAGTACATCTGAAGAGGTAGAGCAACTGATATGGTCTTAACAGTGAATTATGTTTGAATAATTTTAAGGATTGAGTTATCCAAACTTTTAATATCCTCATATATGTGTCTTAAAATTTATATGCCAGTATAACACATGAATTAAGGATGCTGTGAAGCAATAAAAGGTTGATTTTTCATTGACCTTTGTTTTCTGTTAACTTTTAGTTTAAATGGCAGCATTTCAAACAGCAGCTATTGAGTTCCTCAACAAAAGAAGCTACCTCTGAATCTTGTGGTGAATCAAGTAAACCTTTGATTGCAGACCTAAGGTATAACTTTCTGGTTACTGAACTACAGCAAGAATAGGCAGATAATAAGGTGCTATTAGAACTAGTAGCTTGTAGAAAGAATGTTAAATAGCTGTCTCTTTCTTTATAATAGCATTAAGCTGGCAATGGAAGAAGCAGAAATTCAAAAGCCTGGTGCAAACTTACCTACTGGAGCTGAGCATCTTTCTAACAGTAATGAAGGACAAGAAAACAACAGGTTAAGTGACCTGGAAACAGAGCCTGTCAAATTGATCAGAAATCCAGGAGGTAAGTTTGCTGAAATAACTGCAGTTCTGACTAATTAATCCACAGAACAGAAATGTTCTGCAAGGGTTGAAGTTTTACAGCAGGTGTGCTTTGGTTGAACAGGGAATGTTTTACCACCTTGGAAACTGTCATGTTCTCCAGACACAGTATATTTCTTTGTTTTGATGCTTAAGTTACTCGTTCAGCAACAGCAGAGCTAGGAGCTGTGTTGAAATGGAACCGTGGTTTTTTTTCTTTAGCAGGTTGTGCTAAAGTATCTTTATTTTTGTTGACTCTTTTCTATGTATCCTGCTGTTACAGTGTGTCTCTGCTTCTGTCATTACTGTTAGGACTGCTCCATGAAATTACATCAGGGTACCTATATGGTTCTGCTGTCTTTATTCTGTTTGTTTCTGGGAGTTTTGTTGGGGTTTTTGTTTGTTTTTGTGAGTCACTGCTTTCAGTTACATTATGGATTTGCATGTTCTTTTATAAATTAATCTTTAATTTATTTTTTTCTACTTTGAGAGAGGAGAAAATGTCAACAGTTGGAACTTATAAGCAAACAATTTGAAAAGGTGAGGCAGAAATTCCAGAAAGAGATAGAAGGGCTACGCACTAAGCTGATAAAAGCAGATGATGAGAATTCTGCCTTGAGGACCAGCATGGCTCAAAGAACCAGTCAATTTCAGATCATACAAGAAGACCTATTGAAGAAGGCTTCAAAAACTAGTAGCTTAGAGAGAGAAGTAAGTTTTTAATAGCACTGACAAGAATATGCCACTTTTTCTTCAGTTCAGTAATCAAAGATAGTGAAGATAATAGTTATGAAAAAGCAATTGCCATACTAATTTTAAAATCTGATTAATTTGAGAGAAATTCAAACTAAACTTTTCAGCAAGCAGAAGGACTTAGCAGCCTTAATTTTCTGGTTGTCAAGAACAGTGTTTTAAAGCTGGTGTAGTTAGGAGGCTTTTCTGCTAAAATTTGATTTGTTATGTGGAAAATACACAGTCTTGTTGCTTTGGTGTGGTTGAATTCATGGGTAGTCCCAGGAAACAGGCTGAAGCAACAGTTGTATTTTTCCTCATTAAATGTTACTGTATTGCCAGAGATGAACATCATTACCAAAGAGCCACAAAAGAAAAAAATTAAGCTTCAGATTTTCTCAAAATGAACAAATTAAATTGCTAATGTTTCCATTCTGGTGCTAATTTGTTTATAGACTTCAGCATAATTGGCTTTGCAGTTATTTCCTAATAATAAATGTAAATGTAATAAATACGTAAAGCTATTTCACTGATAATTAATTGGATAAATTGTAGGTAAACTGCCTGAATCTTTCTCTGTAAGTAATAAAATATAATAGTTCAACAAAATCAACCAATTTATTAAAAATACTACAGTAGTAACTAAAATGGAATTGGTGATAAGAAAGCACATACAAATATTTGAATACAACTGACACAGTTGTCTACATGCTGTTTTCTGCCATATTTAATTTCAGATAAGAAAGAAATCTTCTCAGCTTTCTGCACTTGAGAAACAGTTAGAAGAAAAGACTATTGCCTATTCCACTGCTGCAGAAAGAAATGCTGAGTTGGAACATAAACTCATGGTAAAATGTTCTCAGTGAGAAACCACAGTTATTTAAAAAGACATAAAAGTTTAACTTGACAGTATATTATATTAACTTGACAGACAATATTCCCCATATTCAAAAGGTGTGGACTTTCAGATTTGCTAAATAATCAGTGCAAATTTTAGGAACACAGGTTTTGAAAACGGAATCTTGTTTGAAATAAAACATCCTTTTATTTCCCTGCCCTTGAATGTGGTAAGTTATTAACGAACATGTTATGTTTTCCTTGTGGTCACATGTGCAATGAAGGTCTGGCCCTGTTGAATTGCCATTTGTTTCACTGAAATACATGTAGCTTTGTAAATAAAAAAGTCTTCAAAATGGTATTTTAAAGATTCCATCTATCCATATGGACACAGAATTTCTTTTTGTCTTTGTCAGGAGTTATCTGTGCCATAATCCACCTTGGCAGACACCGTGTCTTTGTAGTGGCTGCATTTACTGACATTCTATGCCTATGGTATAAGTGTGACATCCTTTGAGATGACACATGCTCTGTGTAACTTCAGAATTTTGTTTGCTGTTCCTTTATGAAATCTAGAAACCAGATGATCAAATAAAACTGTTTAATATCACAGCTCAACATTTTTATTGAGTCCTTTTATTGTTGCAACTTCCCAGGGAAAAGACAGACGCATTCATGAGCTGGAAACAGCTATCAGTGAAGAACATGAGAAAATAACTTCTGCTTTTGAAAATGAAAAGTTACTTCACCTTGAACAGCACAAAGAAATGGAGAAACAGATTGACCTAGTAAGACCTTTATTGTGTGGTAGTATGTATGAGTGTTACACTCTGTCACTTTTTCCTATATTAATTTTTCTTGTAATTTTGAGACACATCCATTAAAAAGTTATGTTAAAAAGCTCTTTCTTCTCCCTACATTCCCTGATTTTAGTACATTTCCATCAAATCAGCTATACAACTTTCCCTCTGAAATATACATATCCTGCTCAACTGAAGGGAAATAAGGACTTAGGAAGAGTATTGTTCTTTGCTCCAAACACACAGGAAAAAAAGTATAGCTTTAGTGCCTACTGGGTTTAAAGCATGACAGCTTCTAAAAATGTTCTCTTGGCTGAACCTCTGCCAATCTGAGGCTTATGAGCATCTGCATTTAGGGAGAACTGTTGGGGGCTTTCCAATCTCTAGTGAAGAAGTGTGTTTCTCCTTGTGATTAGAAATATAACTGTGATTATTTCTAGCTGTTTAAAAGCTTCTCATCTTTTAGTAAAGAATGTATGCATGTCTTACTGTCTTGGCTGGTGACAGACAATTACACTCTCTCTGCCCTCATTCTCCTCTGGATTTAAGGTATTGAGTGCTTGGGAACTCTTGATTATTTTAAGACTGTGCAATACTGCTGATGGCAGTAAGGTATCTAATTTTCATTATAAAAAAGATAGGTGAATAGAACTGAACCACATATTTAGATGAACAATTTCTTATTAAAATAATAAATTATGTTTTACTTATGGACAGCTTCGGACACAGCTGGAGAAGAAACATCAACAATTCATTGAACAAGAGAAAATAATATCTATTTTACAACAAGAGGTTATACATAAACATCATCACATTGAATCATTAGATGGGCTGCTAATAGGAAACAGAGAGGTAAGGTTGGCTCTTGACTTTCTTTAAATGCAAATCAAACAAATGACTAAAAATAATGAAAAGCATATCAATAAATACATGGAAAAATTGGGGGAAATTAAAGATGTTTATGTTTTTGCTTCTTAATTCTTGTTTGAGTAACTGACTGAATCTGTTGTAGTCACCAATTACTGCTACTACTACTATATATTGTACAAATTTTAATGACCTTTCAGTATTTTCTGTCTTAGCATTCTCTTTATGCCTCTTGGCATATGCCTCTAGGATTGGCCCTTGGGCTTCTTTTCCTAATGAAATCAAAGTGAACTGGATAAAGAATTATTGCATCAATCCTGCACTAGGTGGAAAACCAGTAATGTTCTAGTATGATAATGTTTTATTCCTTTTAATACCTGCTCCTGCAGAATATGAAGAGACATCTTCATCTCAGCAACCAAATTCACTTCAGAGTATCACATGCATAAATACATTATACAAGCAGTTGTGTTTTAGATACAATTATCTACATTTTTTCCTGATTCTGAGTTTTTATTAAATTACTTGTAATTTTATAACATTGGATTGATGTTATGTAATACTTATATTTGGTTCTGTTGAATAAAAATATCTCTAAAAACAGGAAATGGAAAAACAAAATGTCAAGAAAGATCAAGGATTGAAGATGCTGGAAAGTCAGTTAACAGAAGAAAAAATCAAAGTTAGTAAGCTCTCTGTAATGTTCAAGTAATAGTTTTAAAGTTTGCAATAACAGTGTATTTCCTTTTATCTTTTATAGAAAAACTGTTTTATATAAATTTGTCTTAAGTAAATATTCCAGAAGTAATTTATCTGAAGTATTTATTTTTTATCTCTTGTTTAATTTTTTTTTAAATTAGAAGTGTGATGAAACCTACAGTAAGAGATTATGCAATGCATAATTGCTTAGTGCAATTACTATAATTACAAATAGGGCAAATTTGTGCTTATTGTACTCTTAAAATCCAACACTGTCTCACAGAGCTAAAGTTATATATGCTTTTGGTCTAAATGTGGCATGTGTTTTAGATACATGTGATACTATAATGTTGGTCATGTTTTTAGCCATCTCTAGCTCTTCCTAGTGTTTGCCTGATAAGCATTTTCCATGTAGCATTTGTAACGGGATTTTAATAAACCAGTGCTGTGTGTGGATTTACCCCAGTCAGGTTTCAAAGAATTAAATCTTCAGGATATCAGTGGGAGAAGATATTGGGGGCTTTGCTGTTTTCATGCTCTTTCTGAGCTTGTGTTGGACTAATTTTCTATCCAAGTGGCTTTGTAGTACTTGGGATGCTTTCCAGAGACTTAAAATTAAGATACATAGTAATTTCTCTTCAAAAAGCTCTTGAATCAGCTGGGGACAGGGATACAAAGTCCAATATGGTTTAGAAAACTGGCAGTCTTGATTGCAAAATTGAAAGAATTAGACATTCTGCAGCTAAATTCAGCAAAATTCTCATTGATGAGAAATCCTAGCATTGAAACCAAACAGTTAAGAAAAGCTTAATTACTGTGCCTTAGGAGCTCTGGGGGTTTGTTTGTTATAATTTTTTATCAGTTCTAGGTATTTGTTAGAGCTTACTCAAACCCAAATGAACATTAAAAGTGTAAAATAGATTGACAGTGTTGACACTGCTCAAAGCTCTTCCTCTCCCATTAGGTGAAACTCAGGCACTGTTTCTCAGTGCAGAAAGGGAAATCATGCTGCTTGCTAACTTGTTGAAAAGAATTGTATTAAGATCTGAGTGGTTTTTTTGAAAAACGTGTGTCAATTCGCCTATGATGATAATTTCAAATTTATTTATGCAGTTCTATATGTAATAACACATGATGCATTAATGATTTGGTATTGACCCTATGTTTGCTTTTAAATTGTAGCTACTGACAAATGCTGGCATATCTTCTCATAACTGATAGTCTCATCTGATATAAACGTAGTCTAAAGTATTATAATTTTGAATTTCACAAATAATTTTAATTTTTGAAGACTGTTTCAGTTTTAAAGTTTACAATAATCTTCCATGACTGTTTTAATACTCTTACAATAAAAGTGTAGCTTTTCTGATCTTCTACACAAAGCTGTCTTTTAGTACAATTTTTAGACCAGTTAATACAAACCATGCCACGCAATGTTGAATAATCTATTGCATTCACCTAGGTACAACAACTTGAGTCAGCACTAAATGTATGTAAGGAAGAAGTTGCACTGTACTTGAGTCAGTCACAAGAAAACAAGGAGATGTTTGAAAATCAGCTGAAAGAAAGGTCTGAAGAGGTAACAGGTTGTTTTACAACCCTTCTGTATTGCAGAGAACACTTGTTATGATTGATTTAATCTAAAAGTTTGTGAAATGACAGCCAAAATTTGTAACAGGACCTGTGAATGGGAAGTAAGCTGGGAAAAAATGATACATTTTGTAAGGGTAAGTTAAGGGAAAATAAGCCTTAACATAAATGAATTGCTGAAAGAACTAACAAAATCAGAATAATGTGAAACAAAGCATTATTTTGGAAAAAATGGAGAGAGCACTATTGCAGTATAAATTAAAGTGCACAAAATGCATCTGTTTTTCAACTGCCTTAATGGGGAAGAAGTCTCAGGCATAAAAAAATGTTTACTTCTAGACCCTGAGTTTTATCCTACTTTCCATTACTACTTCAAAGCAAGAAAGAGTTAACTTTAAATATTAGAATGAATTTTTATTTGTGGGTGAGCTAATTACATAGCAGGCTGATGATGTCAGTGCTGGCCTACCTGCTGAGGGAGGCTTTAGTCAAGTGGAGATTGCTGGAGCTGTGCAGGATCAGCTTGCTGGAAGCTGTGTGGTCTGTGTCATGCCTGTGATATTTACTGCTGCTTCCTAAGCCCTAAACCCTGTTGTTCTTACACAGCATAGGAAGGGATGGATGCTCTGTGAAACTTTATAAAGTGAAGCTTTATAATTGTGACCACTGTTTTCATAAATAAGTTCCAGTCACTATTTCTGCTTGGAGTGAGCAGTTAGTGATTTCTTTTTGATTTTTGTTTTTCAAGAACACTCCCCTTTTTTGTTTTTTTGTTCCCCAGAACAGTTCCCTCTGGCATTCACCACTGAGAAACCAAGCTATTCAACAGAAAACAAGTTAGGCACTCAAAATTCCGTTTTTTAAAAAAATTGGAATGACTATTGTCATACAAGCAAAATGAAATAGAGGGGAGGACTGATAACAAAATCTCAAGGGGAAAACAAGGACTTTCTGAGAAATAAAGAAGACTGGCAGAAAGAAAAGTAATTATAACTAAAAATCTGCTATGTATGTTTTTAAAATACTGGCAAATTATATTTAGAAAGCAAGAATCAAAACCTGGGACTGACTGACAAGTTACTATTTTCCTCAATTCATACAGCCTAACTCAATGATGAATTATGAGGTCTGTTATGTACTGTTGAAACTGTAATTAAACTAAATTCAGACCCCAAAAATTTACTGAATCACAAGTGTGATTCTGTGTTCATTAGGAGAGAATAGCTGACACAACTGCAAATAAAAAATGTTTTATTGTAATGGAAAATAAATGTCTTTTCAGCTTCATTATTTACAGAAAGAAATAAAAATAAAAGGTCAGAATATTCAGGACATGAGCGAACAAAATATTCTTTTGCAACAAACTTTGCATCATCAGCAGCAAATGTTACAGCAAGAAACTATTAGAAATGGGGAGCTGGAAGATAATCAAATTAAACTTGAAAAACAGGTACAGTATGGTGAGAAGTGTCTGCATATAAAAAAAATTAAATGTCTTGTATGTTTTCATAATTCCTATAAAATCTGAATATTTCTTTGATAACTGAGTTGATAATTATTATTTAGATATATCTAAAATAAAGCATTTAGTGGCTTGTTTTATCTTAATCCAGGTTCTGAGCTATCAAAAATTCTAGTTAGCATTAGAGTGGCTAGGTACTTGGAAAACCAAGCCCTAGACTGCAGTTAAGGAGAGGTGCATTCAAATTCAGAAAGTTGCATCTTGTTATATTGACTAGAAACTATTTGTCTTTCAGATGTGCAGAGTTTTAGTTTTAAATTACATACAGACTATAAAGGTTGTGTAAAAACTCTCCTCATGTGAATTGCAAGACAAGAATGTGTATTCCTTTGTTATGCAATTTCAAAGTACTCTTTAAATGCCGTTTTAAATAGGTATCCAGTCTGGAAAAGGAGCTTCAGAAGCAGAAAGCATGTGCAGGAGATGAGTTGAGGAAGGTGGAGGAGAAGCTGTGCCTAGCTGCTCAGGAAGCAGATTTAAGCAGACAGAAGGTGGATGAACTTCACAGGACAATCAGGTGGGTTCAGAGGTGCATTCTGCACACTGCCATGTGCATCAGAGCACTCTGCCTGAAATGCTGCTCGGCTCTGTCAGCACACACTGCAAATCAGAAGGGAAGCTCCTGACTAGCAGAGGCATGACTTTCTGGAACAGTTTTCCAATGGAATTAATGCATGTCCTGACAACCTATTTAGCCTTAAGATAGCACTTCATAAAGCAGTTCAAATTGTAACCGTAGCAGCTTGCTTGTAATTGTAGATAGTACATTCTACAGGAGCTTGCTAGTCTTAAAGAATATAAAGAAAAGGCTACTCAACATGACTTTTGTTTCTATTTTATTCCCAAACACTTGTCTTAGAGTGTGTTGCTCTTGTTATTCCATGGTTTATTTTGTTTTGTTTGCTTCTCTTAGACAGATTAAACTGGAGATGGATCAGTGCAAGAATGAACTTACTGGCATGGAAAAAGAAGTAGTGCTATTAAAACAAGATGGTGCAAAGAAAGCACTGCAAATAAATCAGTTGGATATCGCTCTGGAAGAAGCAAGATCAGAGCTCAATAAAAAGGCAAATGAGGGTAATTTGGCTATTTTGTTTCTCAGGCTTCCTTTCATTAAACTATTCCTCTATATGTATTAGACATTTTTCCTTCTGCCCCCTTTCATAATCAAGTACATGAGAGTCAAAATATGATAATCTTTTTAAACCCAAACAAAACCAAACCGAAGTGAACAACACCCCCACAACCCAAAAAAAATCACAAATGTTTTTCACATATTTTTGCAAATTCTCACTTTTGTGGTATATACCTTCACCCCAGGTGAAATGTATGAGAAGTTTCCTGTAAATTGGTAATGCAGGTTCTTAATGTAACAGTCAGATGAGACACTTTGCTTTAATAAAAGCAAATGCTATTCAAAAAATGCAGCTCTTTGAAACAAACAGAAAAACCCACAAGTCTACAGAAATAAGAAGCTTTCCAATCCATCTTCTTCTGTTTAGTTTAACTGTTCCATTGTTTTAAGCCAGAGAAATACCAGCAATTCTGCTTGCACTTTTCCTAGCACTACATGTTCAGTTACTGTACTGGGTCTGTGCTGTCTCCTTGGCCAGATGTTTTTAGTTATATCCTTATGTTTCAGGTCAATTGTTGATTATGGACTGAATAAAACTAGCAAATAGTTAGGNTAGTCACTGTTTTTCTAGACTGTCCTAAAAAATAGTGATACTGAAAATTTATTATGACCACAAGTGCTACTAGGTAGTGGTGTTTCATGAAGACCCTGATATACTGATGATTAAGCATTCTCTCTTGTTGTGTGTGTAAAACAGTGAATGATTTTGAGGATAAGCTGCTTCAAACTGAGACTTGCCACAGGAAAGCCTTACAGAAAATAGCAGAACTGGAATCTGCATTACAGAATGCTTGTGGAGAATTAAAGATCAGTTTAACACAGCTTCAGGAGTTGCAAGAGGCATTGCAGAATGCGCAGTCCTCTCTGGAGGAGAAGAACATTGCTGTCATGGATCTAACAACTGAGCTCAGGTGAGCTGGTATCTCTTCCATCATGAAAACTTAGTTATGTTGGTTATTCCTTAAGAGTATCATATACTATGGATGGGGTTTTTAATGCTCCTACCAGCTCTCTATAATTTTTAGGTGGTTTGTGGCCATCAGATAACTTGATACTTGAGATCCTCAGCTCATTTTTAATTTCTAAAAGTGGTGCTGAATTCTTTTTGGGGAATTCTGTTTTCAAATCTGCTGAAATTATTTTCAGAATCCTAAAGCTGTAAAGTAATCATAACAATAGTCAAATTGTCCAGTTTCCTTTCTGACTGCAAATTAATGATACTTTCATTTTTAAAGGATCCTGATAGAGCCAATTGAATAACTTGAATAATGAAGTTATTAGGAATCCCCCACCTGGAATATAATTAATGGAATTATTCTATTTGGGTTTGTTTCCTTGAAATCAATTCACCCTTAGGGTAATATGCTTTAAGTAAGTAATAGATGTCATTATTTTCAAGCTGGATATTTGAAGCTAAGCAACTGAATGTGCATTAAGCAATTAAAA
This sequence comes from Aegithalos caudatus, assembly GCA_013389925.1. Classification (NCBI taxonomy): domain Eukaryota; kingdom Metazoa; phylum Chordata; class Aves; order Passeriformes; family Aegithalidae; genus Aegithalos; species Aegithalos caudatus. Next base: position 277,439 of record WEIU01013743.1, read on the forward strand.
GTATGAGAATTTCAGGTATTGCAAGGATGAAATTGAAGACAAAAAGCAGGAGCTCCTTGACATGGACCAAGCACTGAAAGAAAGGAATTGGGAACTGAAACAAAGAGTAGCTCAGGTCAGATAATTTTTTATATTCCTGTTATAATAGTAGATAACTTATAAAAAGCCTGCTAGGTTTGGTTGCTTTGATGTATTGTCTCAAACTATGTTGGTTACTACAGCCACAGTGCCAACCTCAAACCAGCTATATGTTGCTGAAGCCTTTTGTACCAGGAAAATCAGAAGCCTTATGCCACAACCTGTCCCAAGATTCTTCATTTGTGATGAAGTTATGGGACAACTGTTTTCATCTTGATGTTTGCTAAGAGGAAGGAAAGATCTGTGCTGAAGGGTGCTTGGAGATGATAGATTCCTTTCCTTGTTTGCACTGGAGCATATTTTATTCACATTAAAGCAGCCTCTAAATATGAAATGCTATCTTTGTTGTGAATAAATTTCTGTAGCTCAATTGAAATATTTTCAGTCTTTTGGTCTGGCTTCAGGATTTGATGCCCATCATGGGAAAATTCTGCTTCTGTCACTTTATTATAAGCCTCTTCCTGAAGGAGTCACCAGTCTTTGTATTCAAGAATATTTGAGGCTCAGAGAGGAGTGGGGATTTGAATAAATCTTTTTAAAGAACTGACACTGTAATGAGGCCAGATCTTGTGTTTTTTTGCCATGATAGGCTGTGAACTGCCCCAGGAAGTCATCAAAGCATCTGACAAATTGAAATTTTTGGTTTGGCAAAATTTGGCACTTCCTAACAAGGTGGATTAGTTTGATAAACTACACATATTTCTTTGAAAAGGAGAACTAGGTTTGCATTGTGTGTATATGAGGACCTAATATATCCAGTCATGCACTTTTTCCCTATTTTCCACTTTTCTTTTTACATTTGACCACTATTTAAATGAAATAGCTAAGGTGTAGCTTTATATTGACTACTCAAGAGAATACTCTTGAAGCTACAAAGGATTAATTTAATTCACTTTGCTCTCACAGTTTGTAACATAGCTTCTTAAAATCTGCATATTAGTTCAAAATAAAGTATTTCCTTTTCTTCCTTTTTTACCTCTAGATTACACAATTGGATATGACAGTTCGTGAGCATAAGGAAGAAATGGAGCAACAAATAATTCAATTACAGTGCAATTTAGAGAAGTCAGAGTTGGAAATTAAGGAATGCAATAAACAGGTAATTCTTATCACCAAAAACACAGTTTCCCTAACAAAGGGCAGCTAATTCTATGTGAAAGTCTGGTCCTGGGACAAATAGCTAGCCACATTTAATCTAGAAGATAAAAACTTTTTTATTGTAGTGAGAGGGAAGGACTGTACCACTAAAAACAGACATTTGTCAATTAAAACTATACATTTTGCAAGGCTATAACAGTGCAAAACCGAAAACCTATTTTTCATGTCATATGCTACTGCTCTCAAACTGCTCTTTTAGTAAAGGAAAATGTAGACAAAATAAAAAAATTCACAGAGGAATCCAAAGTCAGGGTTAATACTGACAATATTTGTGAGCTTGTTTTGTTTTTTGTGTGTCTTTGGCTTTTTTTTTTTAATAAAATTGTTCTAACTTTGGTAAAATATTGGTTCTGATTTAATTGGATTTTCTGTTCAGATTGAGAGCTTAGAGAAGAAACTCCAGCATTCTAAAGATGAGCTGCGTGAAAAAGAGTTTGAATTGCTCCAGAGAGACCAGGAAATAAATCAGCTGAAGAAAAAAATAATGAAAGAAAACAACATGGCCTAGACGCTCTTGGAAAGGTAAAATATACCTGGATAGACAACAAATTATCACTTTTTAATGCCATTACTGTACTGCCTAGAAGAAATTATATGGTGTCTCCTTAGTGTAAGTGTTAATTCTTGTCCCAGAATCATTGTATTTTATATCCTGGTGTTTGCTGAATCTTAATCCCCTAAAGTGAAGCTAGTTTAATTATTTTAAAATTACAAATTTAATGGCACATTCTTAATTGTCTGCTTTCTGTGGAGAAATTTGATTACTGATTATCTTCAGGGACCTGATTTTCTGGCCATGGATGATATGGTCTTCCTTAAAATGAAACAAAGCAATATGCTGTGTGATGAGAGCTTCTTGTGACTTAGAGACCTAACTGGTGAAAATTATTGCATCAAAGACCACTGAGTGAGCTCTAGCATGCTTGGAGGAATGAGAAGTGAGAATTTTTTGGCAGTGAATGGGAGCATGTGGAGGGACTCAAGAAGGGAGCCAGCTCTGTGAATTATACAAATCTTTGGTTTGCTGCATGAATCAGTCCCTACAAGGACAAATGGCATCTGAGATGAGCAGGCTTTCTTGCAGAAATAAGTTCAAGGATGATTCCAAGCTAGAGCTAAGCACCAAAGGCTTTGAAAATAGACCTCCTCTGGGCATGTTCCTTCCAAGACTTGGGATAAGGAAATGAAATTTTATTTTCATTGTAGTGAAGGAGATAAAAAACCACTGGATTTTGGAAGCATTCTGTGTAAAACATGAAATATGTTGCAGAGGGCTTCTAGCTCCACTTAGAGTATTATATGGTTCCTTTGTTTAAAAATTGAGTACATTAACATAATGTAAGAAAACACTTTCTCCATTAGTAACATATTGCAAACTGATTGACCAGTCTTCCACAGAAATTTTCTGTCCTAGTTCTAAAAAATAAATTGCCTAATCTATCTAGAGCAAAGGGGTGGAGAGGCAGTGTGTGTATCTTGCCCAGGGGTACAGTCTGTCTCATTCTTTTTCTTAATACACTGCCTTCCTTGCTTATTATAAAAAATATATTAGTTCAGGGTAGGAATTGCTAGGAGGGTTGATTTGTGTTCTGGTCCACTCTGTCCCTTTGGGACTCATAAAATAACCAGGTCACAGAGTTTTCAGTTGAATCATTCTTTGTTCTTACTCTGCTTCAATCTGCAGTAAAGATTTTGTAACAATACAGCACTCATCTACCCTTAGAAGTTGTAAATATTCCAAATAAAGGACCTGAAAATATCTTGCTGAACATTAAGAATGGCTTTTTCATTTTTCTGGGAAATTGAAGTAATTTTCTTTATTAAAAAAAAAAAGGTAGATTGGTCTTATAGCAAACTAATTTTTTGTGACTGCAGTTCCTTCTGAAATGAGTAGTAAAATTGTATTAAAATGGTAAGTAAAGTAAGAAAAGCTTAGTGCTAGCAATGATTGACTTTTGTAAAAAGTGATTTTACTATGTTTTTGAAAAATCATGCATAGCATAAAATAAATTAGGAATTAGTGTACTAATCTTTCATTCATTACTGTAAGCTGCTTATATGCTACTTACAAGTGTTTCTGCACAGTGTGTATAGCATTCCTCAGAAAGAATAAGCACCTAGCTAAGCATGGCTAGATAAACAGAAAACCAACATAACCTCTACTTTAGTTTATAATCAACAGGAACCTTAGTGTAACATGATGTGAAATAGTAGTGGCTTAGAGTCTCTGGTTGTGCTCCAGCACTAGCCAATGTAAACATGGCTGCTGGGTATCATATACTAAAGACACCTAAAACTCTGGGTTTTTCTATAAATGAACTGTTGAATAATTAAATCCAGAATATATACTTGTTTTTAAAAGGAGATGTAGGAGTAGTAAAGCTCTGGAAACTAACAAAAAAAACCCTAATTTCAAACCTGCTGTGTTTGGCTGCATTTACTTCTATATACAGCTTACAGTCGTGTTGCTATTTTTCTAGCTTGGTGTTGGTGGACATCACAGGCTTTTTTCCTCTTGATGCCTTGATACTGTTGATGGGGTTTTTACAGACACTCCCTCAACTGTTAGCAGCTTAAGAACAACAATGTAATCCAACATGAAACCTTAAGCCTCATGCAGAGGAGTGATTTCAAAAGACAGTGCTCATTTAAGCTACAAAATTTTTACAGGGATTTGCATATGAAGATTTCTTCTCAAAAATATTCTGCATAACATTTTCCTTCTTATCTGCTGGAACTTAATATGGTATCAGAAAATTTATAAATTGCACTCTTTGAGAGAGCAAATGCACTGCAGTTACAAGAACAGTGAACAAAAATGCACTAATAACATGAATTAGAGATGGCAGCCATGGACTTGAGACCTGCTGTTACTTTTCTTGAATTTGTAAGATAAAATTTAAAAATGAAAAGTAACATCTTGGTACAAATTGATTTAGATATGGTAATCAGATTCTTTGTTTCAGGGGCAGGAACTGTGAAGAAACGACTGCTGCTGCCCATTGGACAAGCAGCAACCCAGGAGTGCTGTTGCTGGCATCGTAACTGTGCACTCAAAGAGGCCATTTTGAAGTTGTATTTCTAAATGAGGAATGTAGTTATTTGTACTGAAGCAGATGATAACATTCTTATTTTTCCAAATGAGATTATTGCCTTCATATAACAACATATTAATTTATCTTTTATACTTCAGAATAAAATTTATTTAAATTGTAGGGATTAATTTCAGCTGTCATCTTTTTCCAAGGTTTTTAAATTGTGTACTTGTTTAATATCTCACTTCTAATTAAAAGCACAATGGTACTATCTTATTAGCAACTTTTGTTTGGGAATATTTTTATCTTTTTTTTGTACACATGCAGTGTTGCAGACACAACACCTTGTTAAAACTGACCTGTTTGTAAGATGTTTTGAGAGACTGACTTGATCATAGACACTGGCAAAACCTGCTTGCTTTTCTCCAAGCAGTATCTTTAAGATGCACAAGGTTCTGGGACAGGGCCATAAAGCTCCAGCTTGTTTCTTTTGATATTTTTAATCAAACAAAAATCCATACAAAAATTCCTATTGATTAAGTTCACATCATAAGTATGCATTATAAAACATATTTCCAGGTTTCCAAAATTACTACACAATTTAGTTGGTATATATGGCTAGTGGCCCCACTTTTATATTTACATAAGCAACAGAAACTGCAGATAGGCTTTTGAGGCCTCAGTCTAAGTCTGATTAATGCACACATGATTTATGTGCATTAAGACATGTGATTCATACTTCACAAATCAAGTTACTAAAGTTATTTGATGTAAAGAAGAGGAAAAGAATTCAATGTATTTCAGTTTAAATACCAGGCCTCAGTTTAAGTGTTTTGCATATTAAAAGTGTATCTTAGCCAACAAACCTATCTAAGGTATCCCAGAAGGTCTGCAAGTGGCAGTTTGCTAAACTCCTTGGGCAGTACTGGCTCTTTCACTTCATGTAAACACGTTCCACAAATGCCACATGTTCTACATTACATGGTTCTACAAAAGCAGCCACACATTCTGCTACCACTGACAAGTCAAGATACACTCATCTGAAGTATTTCTGCTGTGTCAGATTATTTATTCTGCTATTATGAAAATTATGATGTTACAAAAACCACTGTTACTTACAGAAATAAATATATTGTGTGTTTTAAATCAAGCTATTTCTTTCTCTACATAATTGTAAAGGGAAAACCTTAGAATTAGGTTGACCAGTACAATAATTGCAAATTAAACTACTTTTATTTTTTTAACTCTTTATGCACATCACTTTGCCTTCAGCCTAGAAGTGTATGCATCAAATTTCAGACAGATTTTTTTTAAAGCAGTGGAATATATAAGCCCTTCAAACCAGTATTTCAAGTGGAAAATATAACGAATCTTTAATTACAGCTGCATCACAACACTAGTGGAATTCCACTAACTAGCATTATATAAAGCCTCATTTGCTCCTCCTACATGCACTAAATATAAATGTGCATGAGCAGCAAAAGCAGTTTGTCTAATCTCTGAATCAGCTAAATAGCATTTGCACTAAAATTTTGTCTGTATACTAACTTATCTGGTTAAACTGGGTCAAACCTGATAAATAAGTAGAATCACAATTATATTTTGTCTTTAGATGTTTTTCTGTTTTGTTGCTTGCCTGAGAAGTTAATGATTCTACTCATACTGTTCAAGCCAATTTATTTCTTTTGCAAAGGATGGACTTTTTAAAAACATAATTTCAGTTAAATATTTCTGTAGTGTCCTACTTGAGTTGCTAACCAATTTACATCTATGCAAATACTGGAACACTAAGTTAATTCTTCTGAGGTGTGCTGCATTTACATGGGGTTGTTGAGTCTTGGAAAACATTTTACTGTGTCTAATGGTGTTGCAGTTAGCTGAATGCTGCTCATAAGGCTAATTGCTTATTAATGTGTTTCTTTTTCCTGTCACACAGGACAGAAACAAGGGAGTGATTTTCTTCCTGAATGTAGTATGCCTACAGTTACTGTATGTTAAACATTAATTGCACTGAAGTGCCAGCCCAAATGCCTCTCTCTTTAATCCACAGTTTATATGCAAAATATTTTCTCCAAAGCTAGACATCAGGCTAGTTCTTATTTTTTTTAAATTTCTGACATGTCAATTTTCAGAATGAAAAGTGTTGATAGATATTTCATTCTTAGCAGGAATGTAGTGAAGCTGGTCTGTTCAACATTGCCTGTCTGTTCTCTGCAGGACACTTGCTTACTTTCCCTGCTCTTGGTTGGGAACACTGCCAAAAGGAAGTTGTCCAACAACTTGTCTCTTTCAGAATCCACATCCCATTTTGCAATTTGGGTTTGGTTTTTTTTTTTTTCTGTAATATCTATTAGGACTCTTACAATAGTAGGACATCAGGGAAGAAATCCATTCCTCAATCTGTTGCAAAAGAACCAGGAGGGTGCTGTAGGTGTAGGAATTCTGAACACCTTTAGCAGAGGGATCCCACTCTGGGTGCAGTTTGCTTTCCATAGATGTGAGTGGAGGTCTTAGCACTACAGATCAATTGTAATTGTGGCAAGGCTTTTCCTGCCAGTACTGTGCAAGCTGGTTATTCTATTAAGAAATCCATGTAGTTTACAAATGCCTCAGTTTATAGATTAATCAAATTTTGTACTAATCAGTTTTGATAATGCAGATTATAGGCACATGTAGGAGCATCTGCTTCTATTTTGTTTAGTTGGAGATTATCCCTTAATAATGTAAGGTCCAGGTATGCATTTTCAAATTTGTTGACTCAGGGAAGGTGGAGATAGTATTAAAGGCCAGTCACATTATACTGTAGTTACATTTATATTGTTGCTCCTCTGAGGAATTCAACCACTCAGTGAAGAGAATGGCGAGAAGAAATGTCCTCATTACAGGTTGCTCCTCAGGAATTGGACTGGCATTAGCTGTAAAAATGGCAAAAGATGAACAGAAAAGATTTAAAGGTAACAATCTATCTGTTTTTATGAAAATAAAGAACATACTATTCGAGATAGTGCTGTTTTTTCTCTGTGATTTAACAGGTGGTTGTATTCATTTTGGTGATTTGTTTTTCGTTCATTTCCTCTTCTACTGTCAAGAAAATACAGTGAAAATATACTGTTTTCTGTAAGCAGTTGATATTTCTGTACCTTATTGAAATGGAACAACTATTGGAACTGAATAGTGTACACACACACACAATGAAAAAATACATTGGTATAAAATGAATAGCTGAAAATATCTACATTATTATGCTGCTGTGGGTATACATTCACAGCTGTGGTTAGCTTTGCTTCTGGCTACTATAATCTGTACATATACAGGCCCATGCCCATTTGAAGATCAAAGAGATGAATTTAGGTAAACAGTTTCTAAATTTGCATATTTTTTCCTGAAAGCACATTTCATTATTTCAAGCCTATGTAGGCAGGTGAACAGAGGGGCTGGGATTTGTCTTATTGCTGCAAAGCAGGGTATTCTATGATTCAAAATTGATGGCAAGGTGAAGGCAGCAATCTGTGGCAATTCAGTCTCATACTTACAGTGTTTTACTACTGACTGGATGCAGATCTACAGCTTTTTCAGCAATTAGGCTACAATAACAACTAATTTCAATTTTGAGAAGTAGCTTACAAAAACAGATTTTTTTTCACCCCAAGGAAGTATGTCTTCCACTTCTTAATAAAATGATGGTTGTCCAGATAAATATTGTAATGGTGAATCCAGAATTAGGTTTTGGGTACCTAAAAACAATCTAGTAACATAATTTGATGCCTAGTTTTTTATATTTTGTTGATAGTATTCTTTATACACTGCACGCTCTTCATTATGCATATTAATTCTTCTCTTGAATTTCTTGAAGATTTCAGAACCACACGGGGAAATTATTGACACTATATTGAAAATAGAATCTTTCAACTTTTAGATTTTATCTGGTTTCCATCACTGATATTTAAGATCTGGATGTAAAAGCATTGCTCTTTAATGCTTCTCAGTAAGAGTGCCCCAGTAAAGGTTTTGTTTCTGGTGCTGTTTCTGGTGTGTTGCAGTGTATGCCACAATGAGGAACCTGGCCAAGAAAGAGCCACTGGAGGAAGCTGCAGGTCACAGGCTGGG
>WEIU01013743.1:295605-317529 GCA_013389925.1 Aegithalos caudatus
CGGGTCCCCGCGCCCTGGAGCCCCGCGCGGGCGCTGAGCGCAGCCCGTGAGCCGAGCGCAGCCAGGATGGCCTCGTCGTCCGGCAACGACGACGACCTCACCATCCCCAGGGCTGCCATCAACAAGATGATCAAAGAGACGCTGCCCAACGTCCGCGTGGCGAACGACGCCCGGGAGCTGGTGGTCAACTGCTGCACTGAATTCATCCACCTCATCTCCTCCGAGGCCAACGAGATCTGCAACAAATCGGAGAAGAAAACTATCTCCCCGGAGCATGTCATACAAGGTGAGCTTCCGCGGGCGCTGTGCCGCTGCCGGGTCGGGCACCTGTGAGCCGCTCCTGTCCCGCTGCCCCTTTCTCCTCTCCGGCTGCTTCTTGCTGCGTAGAGCACAAAAGGCAGGGTCTCGTAAGGGTGTGGAGGAGAAGCGTGTGTTGTCCGGCTTGCCGGTCGCCCTGCAAGAGAGGCGTCTTTGTGTGGTTAGAGCGGCTGCTGGGTGTGCTCAGGACCAGCTCTGGTTTTGTGCTTCAGAGGAGCCTGTGATGCTCTGAGTGAAGTCACCAGATCTCTTCCTCGTACCTGTGAAACGAGGTCTGCTTTCTCGAATGGATGTGCAGCGTGTTTTAAGATTCTGAATGTAGTAAATGACTTTCTAGTTGAAGATTGATTATGTGGGGCCCGAGCTTTATTCCACGGTAGTCTTGTCTGGAATCTCTAAAGGGTATATTTCTTTAGGGCTGTCTTTACAGTCTCATTGTTTAATGTCGGATCTTCGTATCTGTTGCAGAAAGCATTTAAACGTGACCTATGCCCTTGTATCTTTCTGTGCTGTTGACTCGCACTTCTGCTTGCTTGAATAAAAGGCGAGTTCTCTGTCTCGTTTGTTTTTCTTTAAATTCTGTCGCAAATAAGGAGTTTTCTTGCCTCATCCTGAAGTCTGCATTAGGCATCTTTTGTCAGAACTCATTTGCTTTGCTTCTTAAGCCAGGGTTGTTCATACCAGTGTGTGCTGCAAAAATTTACAGCAGCAGTAGTGAAAGAGTACTTTACTGGGCTGCCTAGTAGAGATATTAGCAGCAGCATTTGTAGTAGAGCTATTTTCAGGGTTGTGATAGTATCAAGATAGTTTAAAAAATGTTGTAGTTATATGATTTTTTAAAGCAATATTTGCGTTTAGAAACAAACAAAAACGTTCGCTTGAAATTTATTATCTTGCTTACCAGAAGAGGTTCAAGTACTTGACTGGGTCATGAGCAGCAAAAGAAAAGATGTAGCATGTAGCTTTAATGTTAAATGAAATATATGTAGGCTTGAAAGTTTAGCAAAGTAGCTCCATCACGGAAGCCTAGGATGTAAAGTGAAACCTGTGCTTGCACATGGAAGCATACTTTAGGTGTGATTCTCTTTAATGCGTGGATAGTTTCTGCAAGTCACACAAAAAAACGTTTGAGGTTAGCTCTTAACACAGGAATAGACATGATCTTTAACACTGAGAGCAGTAAAGGGTTTATGTATAAAAGTATTTTGTGCCCAGTAGTGGTGGTCCATAGAAAAGATTTCACCTATTGCTGTCCTAGGCTTAGTCTGGGTTTTTTGGAAAAGAAATTGAAACTGAAGGGAGTGTGCATTATGTCAGCAGATGGTTCCGTGCCAAGTATTTTCCTGGGTTCTATGTCCTTGTGTTATCTCATCTTAGGGTTAGGAAAAGTAACTATACTTTCTAGTAAAATATTGCAGTGTATCCATTTCTGTTATGTTCTAGCGATGGAATGGATTTTCTGCTGTGCATGTGTTTAAGGAAGCTGTAATTGCTGTTAGCTCCTTTCAGGTGCTGGTCAGTTGGCAGATGATCCCTTTGAGGTTTGAGGGTTTTGGTTGCCAGTTTTGGAACAGTGATTGTGTGTGTAGGTAGAGTATATCAGCATTTTCATCCATCTTCATAGATTCTAGATACTTGCTATTTTGAATGTCTCTTAATGCAGCCTTATGACAATGATGCTAATAAATGAGGCAATTGAAATCTGTCTGCTGTGGCCATCCATGGATCTTTTTCCTTCTGAATGCTTAGAAGTCCAGTGAGGCTAATGACCATCACATCATCACATCACACCTGGTGCAGCATAAGCACCACAGGAGGAATCTTCTTGTACCCTCTGAGAGCTGGATCTGGCAATTGCAGACACAACTGACCCCGTGGCTTTTGAGAATTTGGGGCAGAGCAGTGTTTCCTCTCAGGTGGGTTTGCTGTTGACTGGGGCTGTAGACAAGAAGTTGGGATTGGGACCAAGAAGCAGGAGGGGCACTTTGCTGGGCCAGGAGCAGGGGAGAGGCACTCTGCAGTTGGTGACACTGCCATTGGACTGGGCTAGAGCAGAGGTGAGCTGTGCCCTGTCTCTGTGCTTTGGTGTTTGGCACAGTGTTCAAGTGGTGGTGTGGCTGTGTCTGAGCAAGAACTCCCTTTCTGCCCTTGGGTTATGCTTCAGATAGATGAGGTCCTTGCTGTGTTTTTTGTGTGGTAGCACTGGCACAGTGCTGTCAACAGCACAGGGAAGGGAAAGCAGAGGCTTCTTGCATCCCATTAGAGATCTGATTTGATAGATGTTCTCAGACTATGCCAGCACTCAGTACTGGTAACAAAATGCAAGACAGCTTTCTTGGAGAGTACCCAAAAGGTTCAAGGCTATGTAATGGTTGTAAGTGGAGATCTCCATGTTTATGGTTGACTTCCACCATCAGGAAATGAATGTTCTTCCATCCTGAAAACACAAACAGAACAGAACAGGAACAGAAAATAGAATCATTTGAGTGACTTGTGAAAAAGCAGGGCTTTTTATGAGAAATTAAATTTTCATTGAATTCTGAAAATGATGGCTTGTAAAATCACCTTTTTTATGATGTTGGTTACTTTGATTACTTGGTCTACCTGGCACTGTTGTGCAGTAAGGTAAGCTGATGATTGATGTCAAATCTTGTAGCTTCTTTTTGTGGATTGTTAAGATACTGACAGAGTATATATTATCACTTAATTAAAAAAAATCCCACAAAACTGTTCCTGTTTGGGATTGTATTTTGGAAGTTCTTTTTTTCTTTGAAAGGAGCATAACAATTTAAAAGTCTCAGATATTAATGACTTGATGTTATAAAATCAAAGTAGTACTGTGTGTCAGTGATTACTCAGAGACCTGCACCCTCATGTACCTTCATTAAGAGTAGGAGGAAACTGGGGAAAGAATAATTGTGATCTGGTTTGTAAATATGAGTTGTGTTATCCCCCCAAATGCTATGTTTTGGAATTCAGCTGTTTACATTTGGTAGGATAATTCTAGACCCAGGAAGATGTTGAATTTTCAGCAATCTGGATAGGATAGTATGTTTAAGACTCAAAAAAAAATAGAAAGCCTTTGAGTTTTGATGAAATAACAGCTGTGATAGAGTAGTAATCACTTGTCCCACATTTTAGCACCATGCTGGTATAAAGGGATTCATATTCCTTCCATTCCTGTGTTCTGTAAGCCTTGATGTGCTTCAAGAACATGATAAACTTTGTAAGTTGTTTCACAGGCAGTAGAATTTTGATGCAGTAGACTTATGATGCATATATGGTTCTTCATAGCTTTGTTATATTGAATAATTGTAAAAATCTGTCTTGGTTGCAGCATATGGGGGTTTTGAAATTTATTTTTGTGTGTGTCTGCGCTATATTCAATACACAATTGTAAGTTCTTTACATTAGTTTATTTTCTTTTAAGGCCCTTGTGAAATTTCTGTAAAAACACATCTTGCTGTTAACTTCAGACTCAGCAGTTGAAATACTCTGTTGTTCATACTCTGCAGCAGATTGCCAACCCTGGTCTTTTGACAAACACCTCTGGTTTTGTCATGATGGTTTGTCTTAGTGATGGTAGACTTGTAGATTTCTTCAGTTTGGTTAAAAAAAATATGACTTATAAAAGTTTACTGTACATACTGTTTACATTTTAAAATTGAATGAGTCCCTAAGTATCTGTAGAGCATTAAGATAAGCAGTTCTGGACTACAAGACAGGGATTTGCCTCCTCTCTGCTGAGGCTGGATGAAACAAGTTTTTGGGTAATTCTGGAAACCATGGGCTAATTGGAAGAAGCGTTTCCAGTGTCTGTGTGTGGGCTGAGGCTGAACTGGCATACTGTCTCTGAAGTAATTTGATTATCTCTAAATCAGTTTGTCTTTTAACTTCATTTCTAAAAAGAAATAAGTGTAATGTGAATTCCTTTGCCAGGTGTTCTCTGTTGAGGGGAAGGGTAGTGCTGTCTGACTAGAGAGCAGCACCCACAGCCCTGCTGAAGACAGTGTGAGTTGTCTCCCTTAGTACAAGTTGGAAGCTGAAAACGTAGAGGGTGCCTTTGGGTTATTGTTTAGATTGTGATACAGTGACATGCTGCTGTAATTGTGGCTAGGAAAATGTTGCTTACAAAAGTAGTGTTAGAATATTGTCCGAGTTATTGTAAGATCTTGTTTATAACAAGTTGTTGATGGCTGTTGTGCAGTTTAGTGCTATTTCTTAAATAGCTTGTCACAAAAGTTTGAAATTAAGATAAAGGTTAAGACAACTCTTGTACTATAAACTCTGAATTGTGTAAATGCTGGAAATCAACCATGGTTTTTATTAAACTGATACTTGTTTCTAGTATAATTGGTGTTTATGTAATGTTTTCAGTATATTCTGTAATAGGCTAACTTTGGGTGTGTATGGAAGCATGTCATGGTAAATGGTGCATGAGGAAACTGTGCCTTTTGTCACATGTGCTACTTGGGTTTTTATAATCCTTTCTGCTACCTTTACATTCTTTAAACAATCTGTTGTTGCAGGATATAGCTGCTTTACTGATTTCTTTGGTCAGGTAAAAGTGTAAGATTTTAGCTTCTGAATAAATTTTAATGTGGAGATAAATAGAAGGGGTTCTGTTGAGAAATAAAACAATAAAAAGCTTATACATAACCATATAGGCTTTATATGTGTGAACTATGAATTCTATATATAGGAGTTTAGATACTAAAAGGCAAAAGTTAGAATTCAGCAACCCGACATAATATTATTTTTTCTGCCTTTTTGAAAGATCCATGATTATTTTACATGCATCACTTCTGCTTCTGTTATAGGTTGCTCATTTACCTTCTACTGAAGACTTGCAAGAACTGGAAAGATAGAATCTCTGAGAGAAATTTCAGATAGAAATCCAGATAGGAAGGACTTTTTAGCTGTATAAATTATGCTGATACTGATAGAAAAGTTGGGGAAAAGAGGTCTTTTGGAGAATCGTGCCTGTCTAGCTTCTGAAAGCCCTGAATCCTCTGCAAATGCAAGCTTCTTTGGTTGTACTTGATGAACCATAATTTTTTTAGCCCAAAAACATGTATTCCTAAAGGACATAGTAGAAGAGAGAGGGAAAATAGCTGTCAGATCTTTTTAAGAAGAGATTTTTGTCACTAGATGACAGGAAAGTTACCAAATGTTTTACTTTTTTTTTTTTTCTTTTAAGGAAACAAATCAATATCTATTATCAGAAGTTTTGTAAAAGGTAAATAATGCCTTTTCTCTTTTTTTGTTTCTTTCTAGCACTAGAAAGTTTGGGGTTTGGCTCCTATATCAGTGAAGTAAAAGAAGTCTTACAAGAATGCAAAACAGTAGCACTAAAGAGAAGAAAGGCCAGTTCACGCTTGGAGAACCTCGGCATTCCGGAAGAAGAGCTACTAAGGCAGCAACAGGAATTATTTGCACAAGTAAGTGAAGCAATACTTGTCCTGATGAGGTGGGAATAATTAATGCTGTGTGTCTAGGGCCACACAAACGTGCACACCTCAAGAAACCTCCCCTTCCTTGTGAATTGATGTGGCATCTAAGATGCTATTGACCTTGGCCTCTTTGAGTTGGGGAATGTGAAGTCAACAGATAAAAGGCTGCTATTTGATACTTCTGTGATTTGACATATAGGACTTTGTAAGTGAATGTATTTCGTATTCCAGCTTTAAAAAGCATGGGGTTTTGCTGCTTAGCTGGGTATCATGGAGAATACATTAAGAATTAGTTGAGGAAGTAAAAGAATAACAGCTGGTTTCTAGGAAATTACCCATTTTGAAGCATTAAAAAGCTTTTCTGTTTCTGACCATCAGTGCACAAATGTTATTTCTTATACTTGGAAAGAAACTTTATTCTTGGCAAGACTGTAATTGAGTGAATTCATGCATAAATTTTTAAAGAGGCCATTGAGACACAGAAAAAGCATTTGCCTGCAAATAGTGTACTCTCTCACACACACACATTCTTCTTCATCCCAGCCCTATCCCCTTCCAGCTTTTCCAGGTAGTTTAACATCTCCCAGTTTGCTAAAACCTGATTTTATTTATTTCTCTTTCTACACTATCTTTCTCTCAACTTCTTTCTTAGTTTGGTGAGACTGTTCTCTAAACTAAGAGATGGGAAAGTTATCTGGTATTCCTCTTTTCTCTTAACCAAGGCCAGAGTCTTACTTTGATTTCCTCTGATGAAAATGCGTATTCAGTAATGTCTGATTACTGTGACCTTCTGTCCCCTTTGTATTTTGCTGAAACTGTTTTTTATAACATGCTGTTTTTTATAACATACCACTACTTTAATCTTTATTGCATGATGAATTCTGAGGCATTTAAAGTTTCAGTATACCATGTAGTTGTTGCAGTGAACCAGTTATGATCAAGTCACATGTGCTTAACTCTTGTTTGACTGTACTAAATTAGAAAGACCAGTATGGCTGCTGCTTCTAGATTTTGGGTAAACAAATAGGCAGGTTGTTTTGCTTGCTATTTTGTGCAAGTAACTCAGTGTGATACACAAAATAAAAAAGCAGCAAAACCAAAAAATATTAAGGGAGTACTAGCTCTGTAGTATTACTGAAAAAATAAATAAGAAATAATTGCTGAAACCTCCTGATGCAAGCCATACTTTGTCTAAGGAATGACAACTTGAAGAATATTCTTTTAAAATTCTGTTACTGTGCCTTAAGTTCTAATTTAAGACAACTCATGCCAGTTTGACAAGATTGTATGAATGCTTTTTAAAAATAGTGTTTGGTGATATGGAAAATGTTTGCTGAGATTCAAGGATGACAGTCTCATTTTTCAAAAATAGTAGCTGTGATGTGCTGTTGGAGGTACTGTAATTAGTCTTAAAAATAGTTACACCAAGTGCATGCTTATTTATTTGTGTTAATCTTTTTAATATTCTAAAAGCATGACACTAATGCTGACTTCTTGCTCTATTTTTAAAATGCCTGCCTGTTAATGTTACGAATATTTGACACCTCTGGCTTGGATGATTGTAAATATTTGAAGTCAGGGGAATGTCTTATTCCAATATTCATGTCAAAGTTTTTGTGCAAGACAAGAGTCTTCATAGATTTGGGGTTTTTTGAGGCTTCCTCTCTGGAGTTGTGCAGTAAATGAGTTAAGTTTACCAGCTGCTTTAGTTTCTTGGTCAATCCAACTCAATGGAATTCTTCATTATGTGTGTTTTTTTCTCTTCCCATTTCTGAAATGGTGAAGTGTTACCATTCCAGATGTGGCAGTGAGGGTGGGCACTGACAAGTGATGCATCCAGTGTGAAGTGTTGAGCCTCTGTTTCCTGGAGCATGCACGTGTATCAGCTCTGTGTACAGAAAACTTCACTGCACAGGGTCAGTAGGGAGCCCTGTTGTTATCTCCTGTCTGCTAAATATTTGTGCCTTCCTGTGTGGACAGATGCTGCTGCCTTTCCTTTAAAACTCTATGACATCTTAAATTGTTTTCCAGCCCTCGTAATTGTGCTACCACTTGAAGTTTGAAATACTGAAAAGTTTTCGTTGAGAAGAGATTTTTACTTCTGTAAAGTATTTTTTTTACTGCTAGAACAGAGGAAAATGTGACACTTTGTAATAATAAGGGAGTGCTCCCCTTCTTTTCACATTACTAAGTTGAAAAACAGGGTTTGATTGTTCTCCAAACATTATCTTTTGGCATCTTATAGTGTGCAAGACTGAAACAAAATTGGATGCTTTGGAAAAAAAATAGGAAAATTCAGTGAGTGCAATAGGATTATAAAGAAAATTATAATAGTCTTAGTGATGACTTGTAAAAGTAGAATAGTAAAGAAGACTGAAAATTTTTCATTTTGAGAACTTTTTCTTAATGTTCACTCAAAACAGAAATTGAAGTTGTAACTTTAACACAATCAATTAGTTTATTGTTGAAATTAACAGGAGTTAGCAAAAAAAAAAAAAAAAAAAAAAGGTGAAAACCCTGGACAGAAAAATGGAGATTCCTCAGCTGAACTATTTGAAATGTTGTGGAAGAATCTCTTTTTCAGTAGAAGTCTGTACCTCTCTGTAGCAATGCCATCCTTGGTTGCCATACCTGAATTTGAGAAGACCTTGCCTTGCTCTGTATTGCAAAGATTGCTTAGCAAAGTAAGATAATGGCTTGCTTTGTTTTTGTGATAATGTGTGCCTCTGTGGTTCTGTGGATGATTTCATAATTGGAAGTTTTGTTATTTGTAATCAACAAAGCAATGCTGTTCTCATCTCTGAACTGTGATTAAATTAAATGTTCAGATCCCTTGAAACTGATGTCTAAAGTTTCCTTTGCTTTGCCTCAGTTAAATTTTTCATTAGTTAGTGGTTCAGCACAGTCCTTACAGTGGAACTTAAATACACAAGTTTCTGTCTGTTGTTTTTGTAAATGTACAAACACTCCAAACAGTGGTGTCTTCAGAGGAAGAGGATATAGCTAAACTTCTTGGTACAGATAATTAAGGTACTTCTCAATGTGGTTTTGCATATGCAGTTAATAAAAGAAAGAAAAAAAAAAAAAAAAAAAAAGGAATCGCCAGGTACAGATAAAAATGTGTTTAAAGAGAATGTGTTCTAGAGATTGTTCATGTATGGCCTTAACAGTTGAATTCATGTCTCTAGGCTAGACAACAGCAAGCAGAGCTGGCACAGCAGGAATGGCTACAGATGCAACAAGCAGCTCAGCAGGCACAGCTCGCTGCTGCCTCAGCCAGTGCATCCAATCAGGCAGGATCTTCTCAGGATGAAGATGATGAAGATGACATCTGAAAATCACCAGCTGAGTTGTCTTACTGAGAAATACTTTTCCTGCACAATGAAAACAGTGAAATGAATGCTTACCTGTAAGTTTGTATGCATCGTGGACTGGCAGTTGGTATTCTAGGGGTGTCTGCTGTTGTGTGCTGTACATGTATAAACTGTCTTTTTTGAACTCTTGAAGATTTAAGGTTCAGTATCATATCAACTTCGGATTTTTAATGGTGTATATGGAAATTTTAGATAGCAGTGCGTCATTTATTTGATCAATAAACAGTGTTACAATAAACATGTTTATAAAATATAGTGAGATTTATACAAAATGCTCTAAATCCACATTTGCATTTCTTCCCTTTTAACTAAACTATAAAATCTTACTTAGAATTTTTAATTGTTTTTTGGGGGAGTGGTACAGTAGACATAATCTGTTAACATGAAAAAAGTAGAGTTCAGCATAGAAGAGTCTGAATTCTTAGTTCTTTTTAAAATGAGGATGTATATGGCAATAAATATTATATATGCTCGAATATCACACTTGTTAAAATTTGAAAATGAAGCATTTTCACCAAACTAGGAAAAGGTATGTTTAATAGGAGTTGTACAAATTCAGTCATTTTTTTTTGTATAGGGGTGAAAAAAAAAAAAATCCATGGTTTTATTATGACATCCTTTTGACAGTCCTGAGTATTTCACTTCAAAGACTGCCTGGTTTGAAGAACTAACGCTTCTATTACTTCACTCCAGTTTAATGTTAACTGTTGTTGATGGTATTTTGTAGTCCAGATTTATTCATATTGTTGAAATATAAAGCTGGAACTTAAAGAAACAAAATTGTTTGTTCTGCTGATGTGACAGGGAGTGATTAAGTGTTTAAGCCCAAGAAGGCAAAAGCTGACCCTAACAGCATATTTGTCATAAAAGAGAGAATTTATTTAACCTTGATTAGTCATTGTCAGCATAATGCTAACATTCTCCAGACTAGATTGCCACTGGATTACTAAGATACCTTGTTGAAAGACAACATTTTCTTCACCCAAATTGGTTTGTAGGTTTCTGATAAACTGTTCCCCAAGAGTGATCAGCAGCAATACATGAAACAGAAATTATGTACTTGTCCTTTGGATAGTTCTGTTGATTTAATGGATAAGCAGCTGTCCTTTGTGTTGAAATAAAGCACAGTAGTGTCCATTGCTGAGTTTTAATGTGTTACTTGAAGTAATACTGGCATATCTTCTGGTACACTTATCTGAGCAGACTAGAAAAGCCACTTGCATGCTGCTGTAGATGACCCCATGCTCTCCAACAATGTGGATGGTTTTATCAACTTACATCCTCAGTGAGTTGCTCTAGTTAGGATTCTCGAGGAGGGCTGCAGCAGAATGTTTGCATAAGGATGGAAACAGCAAATGGTGGGCCCATTTTGAGATAAATATCTGAACAAGATACAATTGGCATGTATTCAGATCTCAGTCACATAGTGACTTTTGATTTAAATTTGAGATGTGTTAAGTTGCATATTGAATAAATGTGAACGTCTTTAAAAGCAGTAATGGAGTGAAAATTCAGAAGAGTATTTGTTTGAATGTTTAAGTTTAAAAAAGAAAAAAAACCAACTTTCCTGGAGACAACATAAAATGTGTTAGGCAAAGTTTGACTGAGGAAGTGGTTTTCTGTAAAGGTTTAAGTACCAAAGGTAGAAAATCTAGTCTAGTGATAAAATGTTAATGTGCAGTGTTGGCTTTTCTAATTTGTACTGTAACACCTTCACACTTTATATTTTAAATGAGTCTTTTCCTTCTAAATAATACTAGATATATTTTCACACCTTTATTTTCTGATGCAGAAATCAGGTTAACATTTTACTGCATCTGGTATGTATGGTGTAATGTTTGAATTTTTGTGACCTTTCTTTTTGGACATTCTTGTGCTTTTTCATATGCTGTATTCTTCAAGCAATAAAATTCTGATGTGTTTTTATAAAATTGCTTTTATATTTAATGAACAGTCTGTCTTCTTCATTTCCTTTATAAACAAAAAAGACTACTTAAAGCCTTGGCTTGCCGAACACTTTTTTTGATCTGAAGTCTTTGCAGTATGAGTACTGTTGGATGGCATTGTGGTGCACTATGGTTGTTATTGCTTGCAAACAATATTTCTGGGCTTGACCAGCTCTCTTTCCTCTTGGGAATTGTGTTTAGTATGTATGTATTTTTATAACCTGACATTCTGCACCTGAGGAGTTGCACAAAAGCCCTGTAGATTGTGTACCAGCTGCTGAAATACTTTCATAAAATAAAAGGTCGCAGGCAGAGGCTGAGATAGTAAGACTTTAATTTCATGTAGATAGTCATGATTAGAGATTACTTATTCAGCCATTCTTCCCTAAGTATGAAAATAAACTGGCACTTTCAGGGAGAATCTTCACTGATCTTTCAACAAACAAAGTTTGTACTACTTTGCTGTTGTGCTTCCATGCAGGAGCTGCTCAGTGAAGACAGGTTTCTGAATTTGTGGTACCCCTCATGTTTTTGGTACACCAGGTACATAGAGCATAAAGTTTGGTTAGTGAACTGTATTGTTGCTTTGTCTCAAAAGGAACATGTATAAGGATGTGTCTGTTTCATTAGTATTGAGTTGATGGGATTATCTGTGGGTTTTCCATTAATTACTCTGACAGTCTGTTTCAGAGTGCACAAGTGACTTTCTTATGAAATCTTTCTATTATCTTACTTTAATAAAGTTCACATCTGCATGACATTGTGGATAATGAATATAGTTGTATTTACTACACAGAGGTACTTTTAAAGGATTGTCTTAGGGATTCTAAACATCAAATGCCTAAAATGGTGTTTGAATTTCAGTAGTTGTATGTGGCTAATTGAGCTATGTTTTGAAACACTGGAATTTCTACCACAATGGAAAATATCCCTGAAAGCCACAAATATAAATTATGTTCCTCAGATTTTTTAAAAGTACCTCCACAAAGGAGGGCTGTGTATAATAATGCTTGGTTGATCATTTTGTATGGGAAGATTGTTTTCATTTGAAACAAAGCCAAGTAAAGGTGACTTGGCACTTGAACCAATGCCAAGTAAAGTGACCTAATGATCATTGTGGAACAGCCAAACCCTTACTGAAATGTGTACCTCATTTTAGTTTCCTAGGGTTGGAGTGTGAATTTGTGTAAACCATGCACAGAACCATGTTGGAGGAGGAGGAGGGGATGTGTAATATCAAAGATAAAGCATGTTATGGTTAAATTTACTTTTGGTATTATACTATTTACTTGTCTAACATGGAAAAGTTTTACTCTGCAGCTTTACAGTGAGAGCACATCAGTAGGATGCTGGCCAGTGTTCAGATGGATTTTGCTCACAGTCAGTACTAGCTCTTTGAGCCTTCAGACTCCCTTGTTAAAAGGACCCTCAATAAATGTGCCATGTGGGACTAAAGGATGCTGTATGGGTGCAACTCAGTGATGAAAAGGAGTGTCTGTGAGCCTTGCTGTCAGCCCAGTAAGGATTGCTGACAGTCAGGACCAATGGGTGGGTTCCTTTTCAAAATATGTTTGTGCTTAGTTTGGGTGTTTTTTTTTTTTTTAAATTTTTTTTGTTTTGTTTTGTTTTTTGTTTTTTTTTTTTCTGATTTAAATGAGTGCTTTTTGTTTTGATTCCATGCCACCATTGCTACAGAAATCAGTAACTCTGAGAATTTAATAATGGCTTTGAAAGTACTTACTCCAGTTCTTGGGTATGTGGGGGCAACGAATGTGCTAGAGTTGTGCATTTCTGGAAAGAAACAGATTGAGTGGAAATGTCCTGTTCTATGGTACTGTGCTGTAACAACTGAAGTCAACATCTGGGGAGTGAAGGTTTTGCAACAAAATAATTACAGTGAATCCAACTGCATACACCTAATCCCATACATCAATCATGGATAAATCCAATAAACATAGGTTTTGCTGTGTGGATGAGCCTAGCAGAAATTTCAGTAATCTAGAACTCTGTAATAGATGATGTTCTTGCATATGTTGGGGAAAGAGATGTTTGATTTTAATTCTTCATGGCCATGATTTCTTGTTGCATCAACTGCAGGAATACATGGAGACTTCGATCTCACAGCTTGAACCAAAAGTTCAGGTAAGGATGGACTGTACTTGTTACAGCCAGTTTGTTTTTGTTTTTTTCCTACATTTTAAGTGGGAAGAGCTACTATGCTTTTCATACCTAGGGTGAAGATTTATAAGAGGCATATTAAACTATGTGAAGATTGCACTTAATTTTAATGTTCATGTGGTTCATTTTTGTAATGCTTCAGAGATTGTTTTTGTCTTGTTTCAAAGGAAAGAATTGATTTCTCCCTCAGCCCCAGCCCAGGGTGACTAACATTGGAGTAGTAATCTTGCATGGTGTAACTTTGATTTCCACACTCATTTCAGTAGTATTAATCCACTTTTGGTATTAGTTCAAAACTTACTAGTCAGTAATCATAAACTTTTACATCTTCAAAGCATGATCCAGGTATTAATTAGGTGTGGGCAATGTTACACTGTGCTTTGAAGTTAACACTTTCACATGCTACAGAACTAAAAGGTGGTGCACTATGTAGACGAAAAGATGTTATCTTCATGGTAGGGTGAATCATCTAGAGAGCAAATAATTGGGAAAACAGGCTTGTAAAAGTAATTGTCAGAAATGAAAGCATTTATTTGTAATAGCTTAGTGCTTGGGATTGCTGGTTATGGACAAGGACTTGGTTTCATTAATGTGTTCAAGTTTCATTCTGTCAGCTCAGACTGAAAAACCACAGCTGAATTAGAAATCAAATTCAATGTTTTACTTTCAGGGAGTTTGTTTTCTCAGTTAGGCAGCACCGTAATCCATGGAAAAGAAGTAAATTTGTCAGGGCAGTAGCAGGGTTAGTAAAGTCTGACAGTTTTCACCATCCCAGCTTGCAATAAAGGAGACATCACTCTATAAAAATGTTAGAAAGTATGGAGTAATGTGGCCAATAAATATTTTATTTTTTTTCTACTGTAATGTAAATACCTAACTGGTGCCATTTTCATACACAGATAATTAATATTCAGGTAAAAATCAGAATTCAAATACAGTTGCTTCTTAAGTATGTACTTACATATATCTTTCATATTACCTGACGGATTAGCTATTCTATTAATTACCTTTAAATCATTAATAACTTGTTTTTGTTTTCAATATGTTCTAATGTTGGAAATAATCAATGTTTTAATTTCTACAAAAACTTTACCATTTTTAAGATGCCTTTGTTTAAAAAATACAGTTCTAGAAATGTAAATGAAATAAAATGTTACGGACAAAATTAGTTTATCTTGATACGTAATATCATTAAAATGAAGGGACAGTTTTTGAGTGAATAGGAAAATGTATTTATCCTCTCTGCAGGATGTGGAAATGGGTCTAAACTCAGTGTCACTTCTGTTAGTGACTTATCTTTTCCAAAATGCGTAAAAAATTACGAAGTATTTTTTACCTTATTTAAAAAGCACTAGATATTCTGAGGCAAAAAGCACCCTTCAGACTTTGCTCTCAGGAAGACAATTGGCTGGCAGGCATCCTTAATAAGTATGAAGGACCTGGGGCATGAATCACACGGTCCTGTGGGAAGAACTATAGGAACAGGCAAGCCTGGAGGGAGGGCATTTCACTGATTGCTTCAACTGTGTTTTTTATTTACTTGTGTGCAGAAGGGATTGAGAATTGCCCATTTCCCTAAAATGAGATCTCTAGTATTGATTGTGTTACAACAGCATAATTAAGTGTTACTCCTTTATGGACACAGGATAAAGCTTCTCAATGCTGACAATTTTCACACGTATCTGTGTTGGGATGTATTTTTGTAACCTGCCTCAGGGGTCTCTATATTCCAAGCCAGAGGGGCAAATTATTCCTCAAATTGAGTCAATTTTTTAATTTGGTGCTGAAAATGGTGCACTTTTTAATGTGAAAAAAGGACATTGTAAAGAGTGACATGATAACTTCTTTTTGTGGATTAGTTATTAAGGACACAGAGTAGCAACACAACTCAATCCTTATGGTCTGTGTATTTAATTTTTGGAAATGTATCAGCTGATGAGATCTGAACACAGGGAGAGTTCTCAAGATAGTGGTAAATCCAAAGGGAAAAGCCTTGGTGACTAGAAGATGAGTGTGTTAGGGCAAGAAATGAACACTCTTAATAAATTGTGTATATTCTTCCCTTTGCACGTAACCTCATCTCAAATGGGTAAAATGTACAAAGACAAAGGGGTGTGGAGGAAAAGTCTCTTACTAGGATGCAATTGGCTACCTGTTGGATTTGATCTGCCTTTGAAATCCAAAGAGCAAGCATTGCACTTTGAATTTAGTTAAACAGAGCTTCAAAAGTGTAATGTCACAAACCCTAATTCTTTCATAATTAAGTAATTTCTTTATTTTTGGTTTTGTTCCTCTTGGATTATTTGAAAATTTCTGCAGTTAGTCTCTCATCAGAATCTCACTTGGAAGAAATAAAAATGATAAACTGAGTTGTAGTTATCTTTATTAATGTGAGATGGAGACATAGGTAAATTATTTGCTTAGTGGGATATCTATTCTATGCACAGCACTCTGTTCTCATTCCCATTGTTGATTTATTTCCTGATTCCTATTCTTTTAATGTGATTCATAGTGGGAAGGAAAAAGTTTTCTTTGACATGTGAATAACTTTTGAGTTTCCCTGCAGACTGTGATCATTTGGAATTTTTTCCATGCATCAGTTAAGTGTGGTATTATGCAATGGATATCAACTTTCTCATGAAAGAAGGAAGAACCATCCCAGATGTAAAATAAAGGAAGGACTAGTGAAATGAAACCCCTGGGCACTGAAATGCAATCCTTTAAGGGAGAGAAGTGACAATCTGCAGTTTCATGGAAGGTAGGACACTCAAGGGGTCGTTGGCCTTCTCGGTTTCCCATTAATGTAACTCGCAGGCCTTCAGTGGGATGGGACCGGCTGATGCAGCTGGAGCAGTGAGCAGCATCAGCAGCACCAGCAGCAGCACAGAATCAGCAGCAGCGCAGCAGAGCAGCAGCAGCAGCACAGCAGCACACCAGCAGAGCAGCAGCAGCAGCACAGCAGAGCAGCAGCACAGCAGCAGAGCAGCAGCAGCAGCACAGAATCAGCAGCACAGCAGCAGCAGAGCAGCAGCAGCAGCACAGAATGAGCAGCAGGCGGTGCCGTGTCCGTGCCGCTGGCGGGGCTGGCCCTGCCGGCAGGCGGCTGTCGAGCCCAGGAAATGCTTTGGGCTGTGTGTGCCCGAACTGAGGGTGAGCTGAGCCGCTCAGCGCTGATAACGTGTGAACCGGTTCTACATTAAACCCGCTAGGGAGATTAAACAGTAACCTAGGATACCAAGCGTGTTCCAGCGTTAAGGCAGATTTTGCACAACTGCACATACATTTGTTTCTGGTTGTAATTCAAAGTCAGATGGTAGTAAATTATCGCTTAGCTAGTCTCAAAATGGGTGGGGCTGATCCTTCGCTACACATTCATTCACTATTCATTTTTCTGTGTTTTGAATTAGTACCGTGACAGGGTCTCCATCTTTCATTATTGATACATATGTCAATCCATATGCTCTGCTTGGATGTGCCAAAGATGCCATTGATGCCGAGAGCAGTGACTGTTCAAGTTTTTGGTTATTGTCTAAAAGCTATTAGTCTTTATGCCTGCAGATAATATGGTAATGAAAAAGAATTGAACATGTCCATACTTAACTCTGCACATTAGATGCAGTTTGATGTTCTTTTAATTTAAAGTAATGTGCATGAAAGGGGTTGATGGGAGAATGGAGAAGACATGGGTTAGGTGAACTGGAGGCAACAGAAATTAAGGTAGCAAAGCCATTTATGCTTCCATTTAGATATAATTCTGGAGGGATGTACAGTGGAAGCAAATGGATTTATTATATTCAAGCAGGCAATGGAAGCATTAGAGAGCTGAA
The DNA here is from genome assembly GCA_013389925.1 of Aegithalos caudatus. Taxonomy (NCBI): domain Eukaryota; kingdom Metazoa; phylum Chordata; class Aves; order Passeriformes; family Aegithalidae; genus Aegithalos; species Aegithalos caudatus. Next base: position 312,702 of record WEIU01013743.1, read on the forward strand.
AATCATATTTTAAAGTAATGTTTTTTGGGTATTCCCTGCTATTTTGGAATTGCCTAGCTTTCAGCTTGGGATACAGTTTATATTATCAAAAGGAAATGCTAAATTATCATGTGACAGTGACAAATTCCTGTGAAATATGGCTGTTTGTACTTATAATATTGCTAGTTGATGCTGATTGACAACACATTTTCTCTGCTACATATGGCATGGAAAGATGTGCTCTTGGCTATAGTGCAGGCAAATAAAGTGAGCACAGGATATTTCATTAAAGCAGATGGAAGTTCTCATGTTCCTCCTATTTAAAGTGTGGTGTTTTGTAGTGTCCTTTCAGTTCTGTTATCTAATCGCTGTTGATGTATTTCTGTTTGTTGAGATGACAGGGAAAAAAAGAAACAAGCCTTTCTTTTGCTATGTAAAATTCATTTCAGTACAGGAACTGGACTGGAAAATATGGAGCAGTACAGTTCTTCCCACAAAAATTCAGAAAGGAAAAAAAAAATAGAATTAGGTCATTCCAAGCAGTGGCTGAGTTTGCACTAATAAATGAAGTTTTCCCTCTGCCTGGAAGCAGGAGTGGTGTGGTCTAACTAATACAGTTTCCTGGTAATTTTCTGCTTTAAATAAAAAATAAATCAGTACTCAGAGTAAAACCATAAGTTAATTTTGCCTAACAGCTGAAATAGGAATCGAGTGGAAGTAAGTCCTTAGGCAGATGCAGAGCTCCCAGTGCTTTGCATGCTGCTGGTTATGGTTAACCAGCCTCTGGGAGACACAGGAAGCCTGTGGGGAGCTCGGCACAAGCTGAAGTGTCAGGACACCTATTCTTTTGTCTCAAAGTATTTCCTGAGCTGTGAAGTAATGATTACCCACTCACCACATGGAAGTGTTATGAACATCAATATTTTTTAAAATTAGAGAACTTAGAGTGCTGGTGATGTGGGAAATACATGTGTAAAGGAAGGAGGGAGCTAAATCTTTTGGTTTTGAAGCTGAAAGAATTAATAGGGTTTTTGCAACCTTTGTTTTCTTGTGGAATAAAAATCCAATATTAATATGGCAAAGAGACTGCTGGCTAGCAGAGAAAAAGATTAATGGCACCTCACACTGAGACAGAGATATTTGGAAATAATTTGTTTGGTCCTGCTGAGTTTTGTGGCAGTGGAAAGCTAAGCTGCTTCTGTCTTTAGAAAGTGTGCCCACAGGGAGTGCCAGACAGCTTTTCTGCCACTCCAAATTAATGATTCAGATTGTTTTTCTGCCAAGATAATATCCTTAGGTACACTTGGAAACTCAAATAGATTCTATTGAAAAGTGAACAGAATTAACAAAATACACAACTACTGTAATAATTAGAATTATTTGGATTCAGTCCAAAAGCAGAATTGGGCAGGTTTTTTTTTAAGCCTGCATTAATGAGTCAATGATGGGGGAAACAGCTAAATATAAAAGTAAATTTTCTAAGCTAAAAATAAGTTGTCATCATTTGCCAGAAGAAGCTAGTGGTTTACAAGGATACTAGAACAATGCAATCTATCACGAAGCCTTTGCTGAATGTAAAATTACTTGACTATGTCTTTAATATGTTCTTGAGTCCCTTTAGTTGCATTCCCATGATTTCAAGGATTTGACTAGAAGAAAAAAAAATCTTTAGGGTAATATTTGTTTAATTATTTCTAGGCTTAGGGTCAGTCGCATTCCCTGATAATGGAAACAATGTCAAAATTCTAAGTGATTAATTTTAACATATCTGGCAATATCCCACAGAGCTGTGGTAGACTCTTCCCCTTGTCTTACAGCTTGGTCATTTCACATCCTCAACTGCTGAAGTGGAGGAGAGAGCATGGCTCAGGATTTATATGGGAATTCCTAAAGCAAGAGTGTGCTTAAGCAGGAAAAGGGGGTAACAGTGACTGATGTCAGATTTCTCAGTAAGCTGAAGTGGTAAGTATTATGCTGCTAAGATTTCTTTATTTTTAACGAAGTAAAATTTTCAGTCACGTGGTCTTAATACACTGTTCATGAATTCCAAATTTTGCAATTAATTGTCTAAATGATTTGTCTCTTGACTTCAAATCTGTGCAGCTTATTGTGATCTATGATCTTTACTAATTGACTTTTAGTTAAGCAAAAGTGAAATGCACATCTCTATGTATGTACCTGATACTTGTATGTGCCTCTGCTTTTGGAAGAAGTATGGGTTAAAAACAAACTAAAAATCAAAAAGCAGTCTTGAAAATAGTTGTGCCCATATTTAAATTCAAACACTAATAAAACCACTGAAATATGTTGGGAAGAAATAGGCTTTGCACTTGACTTTTTAGAATCTTCTTCATCCTTTGAGGCAGATTTTGTGCTCTACAAAATGAGAATCACAATGCCTGCAGAAGCACTAGGTTGGGTCCCAGAAAAAGTATGTTTTTGTGTACAATTTCTAATCATCCTGACTTGCCAAGTGTAACTCTTGACTTCCAAAGATGAGTAATTAGCCAGACTGCAGCAGTGCTCTGGTACAATTTTCGTGTCCTCTTCTCATCTCTTTTGATTGCTCCTCTTTATGGTGTACATGTGCTCTTAAAAGGCAGGTATAGCCCAGAGCTGCTGTGCTAACACCTGTCCTATTTTACACAGGATTTCAGAGCAGCCTCTCTATCAGTTCTGGAGGTTGGGAATTACTCAGAATCTCTGGAACATCCTCCAGCCCCTGATGCTTGTTTTACCTTAGGGTTTATAAAGGTGTTTTTTGGGAGAGTTGCCTGGAAAGAAGGAATCCTATTTGTCCTGGGAAAACCTCTCATTGCTAGAATTAGGCTTTTTAACCATTACTGAGTAGCTAAATACTGTATTAATGTACCCATGACACAGGCTGCAGTTTCCTTCTCCTAAAATGTCTACAAATCACCAGAAAACATTTGTATTTTGTTACCTTGCTATAAATTGAAAACAAATTCTGACATGTTGAAAATGTTGGCATTGCACATTTTGCAGAAATAGGAGTAATTAGTTAATTCTTAAGTTAGAGTTAAGGAAAAGAAGGTTCATGTATTAACCAACCAACCACAAATATAAATATAATTAAATAAATATTTATTAAATGCAATGAAAGGCCAGTATTTGAATGCCAATTAAGTGCCTGATTTCCAAAGCTTCTGGCCCCATAGATTTAAAACTTAGGATCAATTTTCCAGTTGATTCATTTTCAATATGTTATTAGGGCTTCTAAAGTTGAAATTTCTAGCTCTGAAGTTATTTTTCTAGGGTTAATTTTTAGATGTCAAAACTGAAGCAATTGCAAATCTAGGACTCTTGCCTCTAGTGTCTATTAAGGGTTCAGTGTACATTTGTTTCTCAAAGTGGCCTTTAAAAAAAAACAAATGAAGTCCCATACCAGGCATTCAAGACCAAAGCTGCCCAAATTGTTGCATGCATTTATAAACCTTGGTTGGGACTCAGTGCAGTATGGATTACTGTGTGATTAAAAGTGTCAAAACACCTCTTTCTAAAATTATTATTATATGTGCAGCAATTATAGGTATTAATTTACAAGAGATACATTGAAACCATATAAAATGAACAAAATCTTCTAGTTTTTACTTACTTGTGTTTTGAACATGTGTTACTTCATTATATCATCTGATTATATATTTTTAAGAATTGTATAAAGATATGTGACAAGCTTGTAGCTAAGCAAAAGTCTGATTGATCTTTCCAGCATTTAATGGACATTGTTTTTTCCCAACCCTGAAAGCCGTGTAAGCTGAGTGAATTCAAACATGTAAGTAAACTATGAAAATCATTAATAAATGTTTCTGCATCATTACCTGGATCCTCAATGTATGTTCTGCTTGCTGAATACTTTAGGTAATTAATACAATCTACCAACTGAGTTAATGTGCCAGACTTTAACTGAACTGTGCCCACATGTGGAATTTCATCTTCAGAATCTAAAATGAGGAGGGTTCATGACCATTACCTTGCTAAAAACATACACAGAAGTCACCACAGCATGTGGCACATTTACAAATGCATTTCTGGTGTAATGTGAGTACCTTTAACATTTTCCTCCAGGAGTTACATTCACGTGTGAGCTCCATTGCTTATTTTGATATTCTGACGTTAATATTATTGTAGTAGAATAATTTAATATAAATCTGAAAAAAATTGCATGTTCATTTCATGTGGAAAATAGAAGTAAAACGATATTGTGATTGAAAGGAACATAACCTGAAGGTGACTTAGGAATCAAAAATTTATTATATTTCAGTAATTTTTGTTCCATGAGACAGACACTTAGCAGAATTTAGTATTTTATTATTACATTGGGTTTTTATCCAACCGTATAAAAAATATTTCTAAGCAAAAAATGAGAGGAAAATTCTTTAAAATCATGCCCGTAGAGGGGAATTTAATTCAGGTGCCTTTCAAAACATTTGCTTTCTATTAGTAGCTTTGTAACACTGGTGGAAAAATAATCTTCGACAAGGATTTAATACCGGTCCTTTCCTAGTTACTGAGGAAACTCATTGTTAGTCAGTGATACTCCAAGTACTCCAATCATCCGAGTGGATGATTCCATCAAAATGGGCTTTTTCCCCTCAGCTGCCTACCTCACCTTTCCTACCATCTCAGTTTGTGATTTACATACAGAGCTGTGATGTAAACGATACAAAAACTGTTATTTACGTCTCTGTGTCGGAGCGGTGCCGGTGAGGAGGGGGCGAGCCGGGACTCCGCCGCTCCCGGCCGTGACTCAGCGCGTTGGGGAGGCCTCTCGGCCGGCCGGGACACGGAGCCCCGGGGCCTCGCCGTCGCCTCGTTAATGAGTAACAAG
>WEIU01013743.1:318028-338870 GCA_013389925.1 Aegithalos caudatus
CCCGCACCGGGCAGCCTCGGGGCGGCGGCAGAGCCGCTGCTCCCCCGAAAACCGCCGGGCTGCTCCGGCGAGCAAAGCGTTTTCAGCTGCCGGCCCTAATTAGAAGCAGCTACTATATAGCTTTGTCTCTAAAAGTACCGCAGAACATTGGCTAACGCCGCATTGTATTTGTTTTAAATACGAAGAATTGGCAGCAAGGAGACAGGCAGTGTCTGTCTCGCGTTAGGTCTTTTCTCTTCCCTCCGAAGGCTCTTTGGCTGTGCCGAGGGCGGCAGAGAAGGGGCTTCCCCCGGGGAGTGCCGGAGCGGAGCACGGCGATGTCTGCTCGGGGTGTTGTGTCTCCTCTGTCAGGTTTCCTGCTGTTGCCGCTCTTGCTGGAGCTAACACTGATCGTGGGAATGCTTAGACATAAAAAGGAATATACCAAGTAGGGTTTAACGTCCCCGCTTTAAATGCCGCCTGCCCTTAATTTATTTGCTTTTAAAGACTGTGAAACAGAGACTTTTATGCTAAGAAAAAAAAAAAATTAAGAAAGCTGAACGTTGCAGTGTGAAGTCTGGTCCAGGAGCTCTTAATCTGGACCTGGCATTGTCGGTTGTTTAATCAGTCTTTTGTAGTGCAGGGCTCAGTCTCTGGAGCAGCCGATCTGCTCCACACCGGGACGAGCGTTTGCCCGAGGAGCCGGGGCAGCCGTGGCGCTGCGGGCGGGGCGGGGGCTGGCAGTGCCAGCCGGGCTCCTGGAGCCACCTGAAATAAGTTGTGTCTGATTATGCACAACGAGGATGTAATGGCATCGCGTGTACTACGTGGAGAAGCCCGATTTAATGGTATTTAGGGGTTACTTTAGTGTTTTGCATAGTAGCCTGTACTTTACTAGGATTTGTATGATGAGAATTTAGACAAAATATGCTTAAGTACTGATGGCACTGCTCTAGCAGGCCTGAAATCTAAAACTGTTGTAACACCGGCAGTAAGGAGTAAGGAAAAGCTGCCATTTATATTGAGAGTGCATGTAGCTCATGCCTGCTGCATGTACTTCAGGTGAGACGTGAGTGTCACTTGAGGAGAGTGGGGCTTGGCATGTGGGTGAGCACTGAATGTAAGCACTCAAATATGTGTTTTGCTTTAGAAAAGAGTTTTAGCTTACTTATATCCGCTCCTTTTTGTACCTCTTAATTGTATATTTTTTTGTTCAGCTTGTAGATGACATTTGAAGGTTTTATACTTTGTCTCGTGTTCAGTTTTGAATGAAAGTGTTTGCTTTTGTTGTGCATTTAAGAAACATGTTCAAAAAGATGGATTTTGACCTCAGACTTCGTTTTAATGATAGGCATTTAACTCGTTAGGTATTGTGAAACTAGCTGAAATTTATTTTGACCTTCTGTATTTCTTTTCTTGTAAATCACTAATTCTTATGCATTAGTTGGAAGAAATAATGCAGGAATTTTAAGCTAAAAGTTTTACTGCAATACTTTTATTTTAGTGAAATTTAATGTATTTTTTGCTTGATGTCTGGAGATGACCTGCAACTCTACACTGAGGTAACTTCATGCATAAAATGGTCTGTTTCTAACTATATAACTAGACTTTAACAATGCATGTTTTTACATTACAGGGTACCTTTAATTTGTTGTTATTTTATTTAATCATAGTTAAAAAAATCTACTGTGTTTATAAATCAGTCTGCTTTCCTAGCTGGAAGACTATTCAGTGCTTCACTACTGTAAAAAGTATTAAACTTTAATTGTTTTAACAACTTGTGCTGGGTAAGTAAAGATTACTTTTTGAAGATCTGGCACAAAATCAGATTTGTAAAGAATTATCTTAAATCTAGGTTAAAAACAAAGGAAAAACAGTATTGTGGGTCTTCAAAGACAGGGCCCTGAACAAGATAAAAGCAAACTCTTGGCCGTGTCGTGGTGTAGCAATCCCTCCATCGTTCCTGTTGGCATCAGTGGAGCCCCGGGAGGCAGCAGAGGACTCGCCCTGTTCGGTCCCCAGCTGCAGAGAACTCTTCTGCTCAGGTTTGATGGACACCTCCTTGGGCCTAAGGCTCCTCTCCACTACTGCTTGCACCTCATAAAGTGGATTTTTTCAGGGTTAAAACCGGTATCTAGATCATGGTTTTTCAAAACGTTTGCACTTAACGTATGTATGCTTTGCTAATTCATTGAAGCAAATTTGATGATTCTGTATCAGGCTTTTTTAATATCTCCTTAACTCTGCCTTCTTATCTCTTCATGCTGTTTTTTGATATTTTGTGCTGATTCACAGTTCTGGGGTATTTTTAAAATTGTTCTGGAGTTTTATACTGTTTGCTATTTTGGATGAAGTTAAAAACTGAGCATAGATGAATATAGAGACAAATAAGGAGCCAGAAGAAAAAATAGGGGATAAGGAAAGCAACTAATTTCTGGTATTTATATGGTAATTATTAAATATAGCAATTCTGTTATTGACATGATACATATGCTGATTAAATGACTACATCAGGGACAGGACAAAGGAAATATTTTCTTTGATTGGCCAGTATTTTCTAGTTCTTTAAATTTGGTAGCTGTTTGTTTTTCAAGCAAGTTGTTTTTTTTTTTAATAAGTACACCACAATTCTCTGAAGTGAGTGTGCATTGTACAAAATGTGTATGTCTTGATTAGCCTAAAGCACTTGGTGCTTTTCAGTGTGTCTTGGCCAAAAACCGTGTTCCTTGCTGTGTTTCTTTTGATAGCATTGTATAAAATAATGTAAGTTAATAATAACAAAATAAATGTCAAATCATATAATCCATCCTGTCGTTAGAACTGTTCCATTCCGTAACATTTTCTGTGCAGTGGGAAATATTTTCTCTCCTTTTCTGCTTTCTTATTACAATAGAAAATTTTAATTATGTTTTGAAAGTAGTAGTTAACAAATAGTTTTCTTCTCATTGCTGTGTGTATCTCTGTGGTCACTCTGCAGCATGTTCCCTATGGCATGACCACACAGGACCTCAGATACTTTGGTGAACTGCTTTGCATAATATTCTCTTAAGAGTTAGGATAGAGTAGTGAGAACTGGCCAGTCTTGCCTGATTCAGTTGAAATATATTTTCTGAGAATTTGGCTGTTGGGTGCCAAATTTTCCTGTCTGTAATATAGAACTCCTTGTGGTAACATTTGTAAAGCAGTAATCATCTGAAGAAAGGTGGCACATAATCACAAAGTAGCATTGCTGCATTTCATTATTAATAGAAAATTGCTGCTGTTTGTTTAGATACAGATACTTTTCAGAATTAACTTTCTGGAGTTTGTCATGCTTTTTTCAAATACTGTTCATAAGACCAGGAGGGTTTATACACTGAAGTTGTGGTTAGACTTGCATTTTTGCTTTGTAAAGTGCCCTGACTTCTGTCAAACTCTGCTGCAATATCCAAGACAAGAATAGATAGATGGGACTAAAATTGGGGTGGGGTTTAGTAACTTTAAATATTTGGAAACAAAGATGATAGATTACAATATGTTTAAGAATCTTCTTAACATGAGCATCTGTTCAGTGTGTATGTTTCTGTACATCTGGAGTTCTTTTTGTGGTGGGTGTGAAGTGTACCAATAGCATTAACATAGGATATTTAAGAAATACGTCTGGTTATTGTCATCTTGGGTTATTGTGCTGTTAAATTGAATATGTAGTGCATTTGCTTTGATGCTAAAGGCTTACTAGGCTTTGGAGACTGGAGTGTAGCTGATAATGAAGTTGTTGGTGTAATGAGAGGAGACAGTGTGATTGGCACTCTGAAGTAGCTTCTTTGGAAATTAATTAAAGAGTTTGTGCTGTCTCTTTAAAAAAAAACAACCAGGAAGGATGTTTTTTGACTTTGGGTGCACGTTCTGTTGTTCCAACCCCTGTGAACCCCTTAATAGCAGTTGGCAGAAAAAGAGTTTGAATACCATGTCAGAACATTTTCTGTCTGTAGAACCAGTCTAGCCATCTGTTTCTCACCTCTTGATAAATATTTAAAACAGAATTTTTGCTGAGGGCTTTTTGTGCTGAGATTTCTTGATTAAAAAGAAATGGCTCTAGAAGATTTCATGATACTATTGTTGTGAGCTCCTTGGGGCCAGAAGCACACCATCTTTTATAATTAAGAAACCACTGGCACTGTAGAATAGTATTTTAGAAATTAGTTATGTTGGACCAAAGAGAGATCAAAGAACTTTTGGTGATGTGCTCTTTTTAATCTTTCCTTAAACAAAATTCATTCTGTGCCTAAATCTAAGTGCTGTTTTTAAAAATACTAAATAACTCAGTGGTATCAGTAATTTTTTAAAAGCTGTTAAATTTTTTCTTATGCTTTCAGTCCCACTTTCAGTTGTGTTTCTTTCTTGCTTTAACATACTAGTCTTTTTTTGTAGAAGATAAATCATGTGGTGATGTTGTCTAATCTTAAAAGTTGTCAAGTGTAGTTACATATGGAAAACATCCACAGAATGTAAATATGAAAGAGTTAGCTTAAAAAAGTAGCTAACTATTACGTAGCATACTTCTGTTGTAGTAGTTTATTGTATTTTTGTTCACTAGATTTGAAAATTTATTTTTTAGCTAAATAAATGTTTTTTTTTCTCTTGAAACCGAGAAACCTTTCTTGGGTGTTAATGTGAATGTGGTTATGTAGTTACTAGCATTGTTAATACAGATAAAAAACCACCGTAAATAATTGTAAATACCAAGCTATATCCCATATGGAAGTTCTTAGGTGCTTTTGAATCTTAGTATTTTGTAAACTTATTTTCCAGTGCTGACATATACTCTGCTAAGGACAATAGTCTGTCATGGGGGGGATGCTTGAGAGATGGAACGTGGGTTTTTTGTGTTTTTGTCCTCAGATTTCTCCGTCAGCTTAACCCAGAGATTGCAATCAGTATCCTGTATAGATTCTCTCTTCAGTCAGTACTCTTGATGTTGTGTGCAAATGTACTCTGCAAGTGTGTGCAAGGAATGTGTCTGGTGGCTGAAGTATAAGATTACAGAGTTTTCCAGATGCATGGGCTGGTTACACGGTTCCCTGTCTTGGGTGACATGCAGGATAAAATGCCTAAATGGCTGTGAGGTTCCAGTCTTTGGCAAGCAGCGTTGTGTGGCTTACCTCATCCCTGTGAGACCTCTGAGATTTCCAGCTACAGAGTTATGTAAGGTTCAAATTCTTGGTTATTGAAAGTGTAGTTACTGTAGGCTTTGGTGTGAAAGCAATTGTTCTGAGCTTTAGTTGGAAATGTTTGTCCGTATTTTTCCAGCAATTGTCTGGTTCATAAACATCTGACCTTTTCACTGGTTTTTCCGGGAAGGGGTGTGTCAGTGTCATGAGACTTTATCAGTTTGGGTTTGATGTTGAACATGATTTAATTTAAGAATGGTTACGTGTGTCTTTGACTAGCTATTTAGAAGGTGGGTTTTTTTTGTGTTTTGAAAGCTTTATCGTCCGATAGCTATTTAAAAAGCATCTGTTTTTATTTATGGCCCCACTTGTTTACATACTTGGAAGTGTATATGCTTTTCAATGAAGTTTGTACAAACATACATGTCACTTTACTAATCTGGAAATTCTGCATACTGGGAAAGTACTGCTGTCTTGTAAAAAATGTATGCAGTATCCTTGTTCATAGTACTAAATCTGAGAGTTGCCTGTATCAAGATTCTAAATGCTGCAGCTGTCATTTGATTTCCTGAGTGAGAATACTAAAGAGGTTGTTGGAGATTGCAGGATCATTTATCTCTGCCAAGCTGAGGATTTCTTTAAAGTGTGTATCTGTCAAAATAATGATACTCTGGAATGGCAAATCCCTCAGAATTTGGGTTGGAGAAAAGCATGGGAAGAGAAAAGTATATTGGCAATGTGCTCATGAGCTAAGGGTTGCCCAAGCAGGTATGATTTGTGCTTTCAGCTGTTTGCAGGTAAATACTGGAAGACAGAAGGTTTGTTGTTATTGCTTGTGTAGAGTAGTCACTGATGCTGTAGACCTACTGAAATAAGTCTAATATCTAGAAGTTAATTAGTGTTGTATTTAAATTATTTCTTGGATTGATTGATCTGGGTGAAATCCTCATTTGTTACTATAGTATCTTTAAATACTTCAGTCCCTACATTTGCAGAGCACTTTAACAGAGGGTGTTTTATTTTTTGAGGAGGGGAAGTTATTTAACACAACGCAGATTAAGTTTTCATTGTTCATGCAACACATGTGCATACTTTTTAAAGAACTTGAATTCTTTTTGGTAGAGAAAATAATTATCTGAAGTCCAGATATGTTCAGTTTTTTTCCTTGTAGTGGTGAACAAACTGTTCAGTGAAAGCTGGAATTCCAGTCAGATTGTTTCATTTTGCCCCTAGTGAGTTTACGTATCCCAGTCCCAATGCTCTCTTGGCAGAAGGTTTGGAGGTTTGTCTTCAGATGTGTGTCAGTGCTACAGCTGGATGGGAAAAGAAGAAAAAAAAAGTATTATACTAATAAAATCCTTCTGGTTTTCATTAAAATGCAGACCCTCTACACTGACTTTGTTTATGGCATAATCTGCAATAAATTTTTGCGTTGCTGGGGTTTTTTCAGCTACAAGTTCTAGTCTTAAGAGAAGAGTGGCAGGAGTATTACATTTCCTGCTAGGTGACTAGAACAGGAAAGGGCTTAATATTAGGTGTACTAAATTTTCTGAAAAATTCTACTGCATGGAAATTTGGAATAGTTACATATAAGATTCATAAATACCTTTGATTTTTTGTTTTTAGTCAGAACTCTGCTTCTACTATGTCATTTACAATGAACAGGGCATTAGACTGATGAAACTGCTTTCTGGCATCGTACTTTGTACATTTTCCTGTAGTTTTATTACTGTTTACATATTTTGAAGGAGAAGTGCAGTCTTACTGTGAGCTAAAAAGCTAATATTGCAGGACCTGAATTTTTCTTGGGCTTTAATGTGGAACTCTTGCATCATCTTGGGCAAATAAACTTACTTTTTGTCCCCATTAGTTGGGTGTAAAATTGGAATATGGTTCTTTTGTTTTAATCAAATTAATATAGCAATATTTATAGAATACTTTAACATTCTTTAATGTGTAAGGGCATGGTAATACGGTGCTTTAAAATGTTGAAAGTAACTCTTGCACTTTTATCCTGGTTTTGGAGGGGATAGAGTTAATTTGCTAGCTAGTAGCTGTACAGTTGCTGTGATTTGGATACTCACAAATGTTTGTTCCAGGGGCAAGTGCCCTGCGAATGGCTTCTCCTTGGCTGGTACACAAGAAATAGTACAACATGCTTTTTTGTAGTTCCATGTTAAGTAAAAGATATGTTTTCAGCATTGTGCAATGAAATGATGTCCCTTAGTTTTGAGTTTGAAAGAACTAAAGAACTTCTGAAATACGACAATTGCCCTGGAGCGTTGCCAGGCAGCCTTAACTTTTGGCAGAACTGAGGTAACCAAATGTGAGTGCAGGTGATGAAGATGGGTGTGCCTTTTGGATCTCCATCTGCATTGTAAATCCTTTGTAAAGAGAGCATTTGATTGCTGGATTCTTTCTCGTGCTGGACGCCCAATTCGAGTGGGTGTGAAGACATCCCTTTGTGTTTTCTGGTTGGTAGAGTAATTGGAGGGTGTTTTCTTTGATTGTGGGTGTGCTTCTTGTACACTTTGTCTTTACCCCATATGCCTCATTTCTCTCAGAGGAGGTCAATAATGTTTTACTTTTCTAATAATATCTTTAAATAAGCATTTGATCTAGGTGGCATGGGGTTTTCTTGTGGCAGTGAGTGGGAAAATAATTGATGTGTGTGAACAACCCCAGACAATTCCTGTACTTCAGTGCAGTTGGCTGTCTCTCCAGCAGGGAAATACTCTGGAAGAGGAAATTGTAATATTTATAATATCCATCACTTTTTAATCTTTACAATAAATGGATGAAGTGTTCCTCTTTCAGCTAGCTGTTATGGCTTCTAATGGTCCTGCAATTTTTTCCCCATATCTATATGATGTGAGTCACAATTAGAGGAATATTTAGGGTGTCTGACATTTGTAATCAATTATGGGAGTGTTTTATGTTTGTATTCACGTAGGACCTAGTACCATTAGTCACATAATGTCCTTGTGTTGTGCTGCATTCTACACAAACTCAATACAAGCAGCATCCCCAATCCAGTTAACTCTGAGTTCCAGCAGGGGCTGGGTGATGTCGTGGGGGTGCCAGATGAGAGCTGTGCAAACCCCAGTGTTGTCCAGCACAGTGGTCAGTGATTTCAGCTGCAGCCTCTTCACTTTATCTTGGTGAGCCTTGCAAGCAAAGGGTAGCAGTGGGGCAGACCTTTGCCACATTTGCGGGGGGTGAGCACCCAAATAACCCAAGAGAATGCAGGAAATATTTGTTAAAAAGTACAGGGGAGTGTTGGTGTCTCAGGCCAAGCAAACAGTAATCCTTTGGTATGATCAAGTAATAAGCTGGAATCAGCCAGCAATGCCCTTGAAAGTGAGGTTAAGAAGCTAATGTTTGATGTGAGAGAGAAGGAGGAGATAATGCTGGGTGAAAAACATGTGGGTGAAAGGATAATCTCAATAGCAGAGAACAGGATGTGGTGTGGTTGAGAAATGAGATAGTTAGAGAATGCCTAAAGATTGCAGGTATTAGAATGGTTAGAAGGAGACTGATTTAAAAAAATGGAGAAATTGTTAACAAGTTTTAGGGTGGACATAGATTTGAGATTCAGGAAAGAAGACAAATCATGAGGTGAAAGAAGGGTTAAAGTTTGAGACTTTAGTGTAAAAGGCATAAACCAGTAAAGTGCAGTAGCTGCCAAGATCTGATGCACATTATATGCTTTTAATTGAAATGTTTTATCTTAGTTTTTCCCAAAAAAACAAGTTCAAATTTGTGATTAGTAAGTGGAAAACTGTTTGAAGGTCCACTAAGGACAACTGATGAAAACAATTTTGTTCTGTAGAGTCAAATATGGGCTCCCTCATGCCCCTAATATCTACTTATTTAGATCCTAATAGTGCAAGTACTCATTTACATATTTAATTTTACTAATACTTGTTCATTTTATGAGCAAAGATCTCACAGGGTGAGTGAAACTCATTAAGGTGCTTGAGTCTAAATACTGTATCACTAGGAAATTTTCAAAGCCATTTTTTGTTTTTGAGAAAGGGAGTATTTGCAAACTAGCTCTACCTGTAGCTCGTAGTTGATGCACAACATTATTTAAATCAGCAACAATTACTGATGTTATTTTCTTTAATTTAATGGATCTTTTTTCATCCTTACGGGTTTTGACTGCTATAAACTGTGATTTAGACAAGAATATGTACTTGGATTTATGAATGGTGAAGATTTTATTTTCGGAGTATTTATAATTTATTTAATTAAAACCTTTATCTCAGTAAGTGTGGTTTATTATTATCTGGGAAATTGGCTTAACAGCAGATGATGATACTCGAGATCTGTGCAATATGGTCAAGATGTTACAAATTTGTTTGGAGGAGGGCAAGAAAAGGATAAACTTGTCTTGAAAGGTTCTCCAGCATGTTGTAATAAAATGGTAAAACCAGACTGGAATATCTGGTTAGGTTTCGTGTCTAAGAAGATGGCATGTTTAAAGAGAAAAAATTAATTTCTTTAAAATAAGTAGTAACTTATCAGTAAAATCCAAATGTTTGGGATTTTTCTAGTAGTAGTATGAGGGGAATGTTGACTGTACAGTTCGATGAAACTTAAATAAAAATGTCAGCATGTGAGGCAAGCTGAGCGGTTTTGTCAAGTATCCTGGCTCTGCGTGATACTCAAATATTTACTCCTGCAGCAAGAGGTGTGGTGGTCTGATTAAGTGTTTAGGTTGAGATTGAGGAAACAGGGGTTGTGGGTTATTTGTTTTGGTTTATCTTGATTGCATCTTTGTTTTGTAGAAGCTATGAGGTCTTTTGTGTTACTTCTGCTGAAGTTTTGCAATCACATCAACAAGATATTTTAATTTATCTCCCCAAGTTTGAAACCCTGTTAATATTAAGACCTCTCTCTAATTACAAGGGTAACTTCTTTCCAAAATGGCTTTTTAAGAAACTTGCTCACTTTGGTATTGGTGCTAGGGAGGAGAATTGCCATCTCTCCAGGAACAGTGTGTCAGCTCCTCCTATGCTAGCTAGCACTTGAGAGCCGAGTGGATTTCCCCAAGTTCCAGCCTTATGTTCTGCATTGCTGAGAGAGAAGCAGTGAGGTAGGAGTAGTTGAGTGCAACAGAAGTTTTTACTGGAAGAAACATCTGCTTGGTGGATTGGAATTTGAGTTTTGTAAAACCAGGGATTGGTTCTCTATATTAGAGCTGTACTAGGTGCAAACAAACCCTGTGTTAGGCAGTGTGCTACCTCCTCTGCTTGGATGTCTTAGCACCCAGTGACTTCCAGTTATTTTGGTTCTGCAGCATTCTCATTCAGTTTCACTGAAATTTCAATAGCTGATCTGAAATAATTTTCTTAAGAGTTAAAAAGAGTTAAAGATGAGATACCAGTGGTATTTAAGCTTAGTGATTCTTAGATACAATGCTTTTCCATGTTCTGTCTGCTTTATACTCCAAGGCTATAATTGTGGGCTCTGTAATGAATACATTTTGACATCAATTGTATAAAATCCCTTGCAATTTTTGAGAAAACATGTAATTGTCTTGAGGTGGTCATGCTGAATGGCCAGGATTCATGCTTTTTACAATAACGAGGTACTGTGAAATATCAGTGCTCTGAACTCAAGTTTCAACCTTGTGTTTTAATTCTGAAAGGAGAGCTTCTACATTCCTTTATGCACACATTAGGTGGGAATACTGCTTCTAGTTTATATCTACTGGATGCTGGGGTAATGTGAATTTTAAGACCTTATATGTAAATGTTTCTTGTGATTGTGATTATTTGTAGTACTTTGTACTTAGCATTTCAACTTCTAATCATGCAGGCATAGTTAGACTGTAAGTCAAACCTGAAACTTGTGGCTTTCCAGGCTGCTTTTCTTCGTTATGTCATTGGAAAAGAGGTTTGATTTTTTGCTGACTTGTGTTCATTTGTGGGAGGAGGATCATGCTCCCATATCTCCCTAGTTAATCTAACAGTTGTTTGGATGTTGCCTGTTACCCTTTCAGGACTGTTACCAGTCACTCTGTTATGCAGGCAGCATAGCTTTCCATAATGTTGGTTCTTCCTGTCCTTTCTTAATCAATGTAAAATAATGTTTCTTGTGGTGTAAAGGGGTTTTTGTTTTTTAAGGAAGGGGTGAATTTTAAAGCATTTCTTCAAGAGCACTTTGCAGATTTATTTTCAACTGATTTAAATTATCTCAAAGTAGCACAGTATGTGGTTTAACCTCATTGCAAGAAATATTTTTTAAAATATTACTGTATTTTGCAAAATTTTGATAAGAGCATTTAAAAAATATAACTAAAAATCCATGTATTCCTGCTGTAGTAAAGGGGTTTGAGGCTTTGCTTGTAGTTGGATACTTTATCTTTAGATAGTCTGCCACTAAAGCTAATCCAACAGTAAGTTTATAGCAGGAAATGGCATTCTAACATCTTAAACTGCTTTTTTTTTAACCATCACATTCTGCTTGTCTTTGTTCTGAAACTAGTTTCTTGTGATCTTAATTTGCTAGAAGTTCCTAATAATTTACTTGTTCCATTTTTAGTTTTTTTAAACTGTCTTATGTTATTTTTATTCTTCATCTTTTTTTTTTTTTTCCTTTGGTATTACAATTCATTCAGTTGCTTCAGCAGGAATAGTTTCTGTATTCTGCTTAGTATTAACTTCTATTTTATGAGGAAAAGAGATGGATAAAGAAGATGGCAAGTTAACAATTAAGAAGTACATGTACAAAGTTATTTGTAAGGTCATCTTTCGGGATACAAGATGTGCAGTTTTCTTCTGGGCTTTGTATGATCTGTGTTTATCATCTCTCCAACATGGTAGAAAACATCTGCAACACCTGTAGAGGTGTTTCTGAGTGCTTTCATGTCTGTGTTTCAGAAGGCTTTCATAATCAGTGTTTCTCAGGAACCCTTTTCAGTAGCTGTCACTGCTTTAACTTTGAGTGGGAACGCAATGGTAAATGTGTTTTAGATAATCTCATAAACTGCACATTTTTTGAATTGAGTTACTAAATTATTGAGTTTATTTGAATTACATTTGGTATGTTGTTGCCCTACATTAATATTAGGAATCCTGTGTTACATCTTAGAAAAACACCTTTATTCAGTATTTTTTCCACAATCTGATGTGTTGGATTTCATGTCAGTATTTGCCTACCAGCTGTGTATTTATTGGTGTTGTGGCACAGTTTAGTTGCTGCTCAGTTTTCTGCTTTAGTTTCTGGAAATCTACTTGTTTCTCTAAGAGTTCTTTACCTATTACACCTGTTTATTGCAAAAAAACTATTACTAGTTTATACATCAGAGTTGTAAAAATTAAACAAAGTGTTTCCAAGATACACAGATTCAGAAATCAGAGGTGACTGTGCAGATGATGTGATTAGTGTATTGTGTAGTCTTGCCAGTTCTTTGTTGAAGTGGGGAAAACTATTTTGTGGCATGGGTGAAAAACATTTTAATTTGCATTTTAGTTGACTGTTGAGTTTGGAGTCCTTGATATGAAATGTTTGCCATAATCTTGAGCAACAAAATTCTGTGACAATCCGATACATGGCTTGGTTAAAAGTATTATTGTTAAGATATTATTACATGTTATCTCAGCATGATTTGAACATGGAAGTAAGACAAATGGCACTGATGTTGGGGAGAACCATTTAAGGTGCATGCTGAGAACCACAAAAGTTTAGAGAGCATTAAATTATTTCTAAATTGCTGTCATGTTACTGTTGATTGTCTCTATGAAATAACTAGTTGATACATTTGTTTGTAGGAACGAGCTGGTTTGTGGACTGCTAGAAATTCAAGTATTTATTTTGTGCTACTATGTATTCTTGAAAGGAATAAAAGTTTTTGATTGTTTGTATGTAACCAGAAAAAAGAAACTTTAATTTTATTATCAGGAGTGTACTCTAATTGCAGCAGGTTGATAAGAAATGAGTATTTCCAGCCCAATGGACTAATGCCAAATGTGTGCCAGCCTGATTGCCTAATGCCACTAGTGCAGGGCACATCTCATGTGAGTTGATTCACGCTTATATATATAAAATCTAATTTGAAAATGGAATTTTTAATAATTGCAGTAAAACCAAGTCCAACAGAACTTTGGGAAGGGAAAAGAAAATATATTACTATAGGCTTTCTTTCTGCAATTTAAGAAATAGCAAGAATTAACCAGTCTTCCATGACATTAACATCAGGGTCATATTCATTTAAGTGATTTGGGCTCAAGTCTAGTTCTCTGGATGATTCAGATGGGAAGGTCAACTTGTAAGCACTAATCATTCTCTTCTGTATTTCTCTCCTTACAGAAGTCTTTCTAGAATGTTCAAGGTTATTTTCAATTAACAAAAAAGTAAAGTTACTTCAGAGTTAGGAAACAGAAGTCTAGCATTCTGAAAAACTGCATTGAGAATGTATTTGCTAAAGTGCTGTTTCAGGGTACTGCTGACAAGTTAATATATTCTCAACTTTTACTTTATCCGGTTTTGCTGCCTTCATTTCAGTTTACTAATTTGCTTTTTAACTGAATAGTGGATATACTTAATTTTGGTGCAAAATACTTAATGCATTTCAGTTTATAATTTAATTATTTTTTTTGCTTTTTTATGATATGAAAACAAATATTGTTTTCATAATTAACCTTGTGATTTTTTTTAATGCAAATTGTGCATTCTGGTCCCATGAAATTGTAATGATTTTGCATATTCTTAGAAAATATTTTAAGGCATCTGGGAAATTAATCCTTCTTGTGACTGTTTTGTGATATGGTATGTGATACCATAAGGAGAATACTCAAAATTGAGTCAAATATATTTTGATAAACAATCTTTTGAATGTTTTAAGTATTTAGTATTTCTCAGAGGCTGATGGGGTCAATAGTATCAAATAAATTCCTTTCCAAATCATTCTCTTCAGAAAAAAACATAGTCAACTGGTGTCTTTAATTTTCCATTATACACTAAGGATGCACTGAATTCAGAATGTTACAGACATTAAGTTAATTACATTTAATTTTAAATTTATTAATTTTCTTTCTAAAAGATATGCATGGTTTTACACAATGTTATGTAATGACAGAAAAACTAAAAAAAGAGGTACTTGGGGAAAAAGCACTTGCTTTAATTTTTTCTACCACAAAATCATGGTGTTTTTGATTACAAGTTGACATGCTTTAATCACTGATTTTGAAATGTTTTTGCTAAGATATAAAATGTTAAGGCTCCCCAGATATGAAACATCAATTTTCAGTGTTTTTTAATCAAGCTAGTAATGTTAAAAACAAAGTTGAGACTCCCATGTGCAATTAGATGGTTTCAGTTTTATAGTCAGTGTAATAAAAGACCTAACAGTTTTATTCAGTATGAAAGAAATGGGTTTTGGTTTTCTCATTATGTCATGTTTTATTCAGTATTTGAGACTGTTTGTCAGAATTTCTATGGTGTTTCTTTGACATTTCCTTGATGATTTACAGAGATGTATCCCTTATTGGTTAATATTTTGCTATTTTAATTCCATGCCGAATTAGTGAAATGAGGGCTTAGTAAAGACACGAGTAGCATTTCATGTTGAAGAATGAAATCACAAATAATTAGGTTTTCCATAAAAAAACATAATGAATGTGGTGTGCCAATAACATAAAATACAGGAAAGATTATATCTTTAGGTGATAAAAAGATTGCCACTTTGCTCTACTTCCAGGTCAATGTGTAATAAGGAGTGTTAAGTTTTGCAGGGTTCTTTGGGTAGAACTGTTTTTTTAAAGGAAAGTACAAGCAAGTACAAAGGTCTGGAGGTGTTCAAGGCCAGGTGATTCCCTGGGAGGGGCTCTGAGTGACCTGGTCTGTTGGGAGGTGTCCCTGCCTATGGCAGGGGCTTTGGAACAAGGTGATCCCCAAGATCTTCTCCAAACCAAGGCATTCTGTGATTCTACGTAGTGAATTTGTTGTAAATTACTGTTCTGATCTGCAGTATTTGCTGCAGTTGAATTTTGAACTACATCTGCAGTATATGATAGCACTTTTTTACAGTTTTGCTCTTCATTATTTCTGATTTGGTAATACTAAAGAGTCATTTGGAAAGAAACCTAATAATTATTTGCTACAGTAGTAATTTTACTGTGTCTGTGATCAGTGGAATAAGATGCTTTGCACAGAGAATTAACAAAGATTGTAGAATTAACAGTGTTTAAAATGCTGCTGTCAAATTGGATTCCCACAGTATTTCTTTAAGGCAGGAAGAATGTTCTCAGTATCTGCTTTTGGAGTAAACAGTGAAGTTATGTCAGAAGGGTAAGCAGTGCAAAAGACGCTTAAAGAAGGAATTAAAAGGGAAGTAGTGGATGAGCAAGAGCTGAAAAAAATTAGACTAGAAGAATTAGAAGTCCTGAGAAATTACGAGAGGGAGAAACTGGCAAAGCTGGTTCTGTTTCAATCACAGAATCACGGAATGTCATTCGGTCCAACCTCCCTGCTCAGGCAGGGTCATCCCAGAGCACACTGCACTGGATTGCATCCAGAGGTTCTGGAATATCTCCAGTGAGAGACACCACAGCCTCTGGGCAATCTGTTGCAGTGCTCAGTCACCCTCACAGTAAAGTTTTTCCTCATGTTCAGGTGGAACTTCTGTGCATCAGTTTCTGTCCATTGCCTCTTGTCCTTTTGCTTGGCACCACCCAGCAGAGCCTGGATCCACCCTCTGGCACCTCCCTTCAGGTACTCACAGACACTGATGAGGGGCCCTCTCATCCATCCCTGGGCTGAGCAGCTCCAGCTCCCTCAGTCTCTCCTCCAGAGATGCTCCAGTGCCTCCATCATCTCTGCTGCCCTCTGCCAGACCCGGCTGCAGGAGCTCCCTGTCTGCCTTGTACTGAGGAGCCCAGACCTGGGCACAGCACTCCAGATGTGCCTCACTGGGTCTGAGTTCAGGGCCAGGATCCCCTCCCTCGGCCCCCTCCCAGTCCCTTCCCAACACTGTCCAGCACTGCTGGCTCACAGACAGCTTGTTGTCTGCCAGGACCCGCAGGTCCTTCTCTGCAGAGCTGCTCTCCAGCCTGGGCTGGTGCCTGGGGTGATCCTTCCCCAGGAGCAGGACCCTGCATCTGCCTGTGTAAAATCCAGGTGGTTCTTCTGTGCCCCTGTCTCCAGCCTGTGCAGGCCCTTCCCAAGGCTGCACAGCCCCGGGGTGTTGGCCTCTCCTCCCAGCTTTGTGTCCTCAGCCAGCGTGAGGAGGAGGCACCTGCCCCTTCATGAACGTCCTCCATAAATAAGCTTAAAGTACAGGGCCCAGTGTTGAACCTTGAGGAGGTCCAGCCACAGATGAAGTACCGAGATTTGGTGTTGGTTCAGCTATACCATTCTGATCTCCACTGGATTTTAGTGTGAATTTTTATCAGTTTAATCTGGAAGAAAATAACTGAAGAAGGTAGGCTTCTGCTGAAGTACCTTTTAATTTCTACATTGACTATTCATTTGACTCTCAAAAAGAAATGGGTTCTCAAAAAATAAATTGATGTAGTCTGGTGTCACTATTACCAGTGTGACCCTGTAGTTCATGTCTTGCTTCAGAAGTATTAGCACTGATTATGCTATAAATTTGCTTGCTTTCAGTATGGAGCTCCTGAAATGGTGCAGAATATATTCATGGACCCCACTGACCTTTTAATTTGCTGGATTACAGAAACAGTATGAAAAATGAGCTGTTATGAGTTTGGACTTTGTACGTTTTGGGAAAAATGGGGAACCTAGCTATGGCAGTTCAAAAGTGTGGGCCTTCAGAACACTGAAGTTTGTATGCATCATTTGTGTATGCAACTTCAGTGTCCAGGTATGCTGTAATAGGGTTGTTTTACCTTTTTGAAATTGTAACTTTTGAAATACAAGTGCATATGATTATGGTTAAATTACATCATTCTTCTTGTTTCTTTTGTAATTTAAGGAAAAATACCTTGTTAACCGAGGGAAGCAGTATGTGTTTTTGTATGATTTGATTTATCAGAGGAAGTACTTTTCTACTAGAAATAAAGGGTTTATGAATAATGGTATTCTTACAATGCACATTATGATTCTGAAGTCTGTGGTGAAATATAGGAGGACCTTACTGTATATTTCTAGGCTCATATCTTAAAAACTCTGTGAGAAATGGATACATGGCACAATTGCGTTACATTTTAATGTTATCTGAATCACAGAACCTTGAAAAATTCACTGTTTTGAAGGTGCCAGTAATAACATCTGGTTTTAGTTTAAATTCTTTATTCAGTTATGTTAACATTACTGTGAATTTTGCTTCAAAAACGATGAGTGCAGTAGATTCCATTGCAAATAAAGGACGTGGGGGTGGTGTTGGTTTTTCTTTTGGGATTTTGGATTTGTGTGTTGTTTCGTTGTTACTGGGGTTTGTGTGTGTTTGGTTTGTTTTCTGTCAGGGTATTTATCTGTGTCTGAAATAATGTTCCAAAGACTAGAGAGGCTCTAATTTACTGCCATGTTAATTTCTTGTTAAGTGTATTGATCTGGTTTTATAATCAAGTTTGAAAAGTATGTACTGTTGTTAGCAAGATATCTGTGAAGGGGAAAAGCTGTGGCTACTATAGCCTTTCTCTTGAAAACTGAAGTCCATTCACAGGTGATACTGAGAAGGGAAGTTCACTTTATTGGTAGGACTTGTTAGAGAAAAATCCTCTTGTTCATAGGGTTGACAAAACAAACAGCATATGGCAAATCAATTAACAGCCCTGCAGTTCTGTAACTATTTATGTAACTGGTCCCGTGAACTCGGGGTTTCTGAAGCTCTGAACAGTGACTGCTCCCTTTTAGTGGGGAGTGTGCTCAGAGCAGTGGTGATGAACTCTGTTAGTATTTGCAGCTGTTCCTGCACTGTAAAAGGCTTTTGAAGGGTCCATCAAAATACCTGTACATAGGTATCTTACTCTGAGTGGTTTAGAAGAGCAAGTATTTGTTTACAACCTGTGTATGTGTAGGCATAGTTGTATAGAGTATTGGTAGCAACAAATGTAGGGTTTATGCCTTTCTCTTAAGTCTGTCTGATAGGAGCTGATAATAACACTAGGAAATACCTTCTCATATTCCAGCTGCATTCACTATAGCTTCCTTCATACAGGAGGAGAGAGTAGTTGAGACAGTTTATCAGACCTCTGCTGAATGAGGAGGTTTTGTCTGGGTCTCTGTGCTGAGAGCTGAAAGATTTGTGTTACAAGAAGAACCACTAGATTATATTCCTGTACCAAGTTCTTGCGTATTGTAATTACACTTATTGTGAGAAATTAACTAAAAGTTAAGAGCAGGATATGTTTCTTACGTTCTTGTGCTGTAAATTTTATTTTATGACTTCATTGTTCACTCCAGTTGCTGTGTAGAAATAGTGCCATGAAATGTGGCTTTTTGTGGAACTGTTGACAGGAGTTTAAGATTCTAAATAATGTGCACCTTCATTAAATACATATGAGGAAAGTATAAGGAATATACCATGCATATACCTTGCTCTCTGTGTTGAAATGGAGTTCTGCTGGTGAGTTCTACTCAATGCCTGGATTCTGTATAGATTTTTTTACACTACATTTGTCCTAATTGTCAGAATGGTAAACAAGATGATTCAACCTGTACCAGATAGATTCTTTTCTTTCTGACTATTCTGTTGAGACAAAGCCTAAAGATGCATCATTTAAGTGTGAAACACACTAAATTCACTTGTCTGCCTGGGATTTCTCCATCATACTTGTTAAACAGTTTATAATTTTTAAATCAGTTGAAAATGGTGTCCTACAGTCTACTTAATAGCTGAGCAGAAAAATACAAGGAAGTGATATTTGGATGAGAGGGAAGTTGCCACTCTCCCTTCTTTTTCACCTCCCCCAACTGGCAGAAAATACTTCCTTGTTTTAAATTTATATCAGGCAACTTGGTTTTTTGATGAGTTCAGAGCTGTGACCCTATTGTAGTTCTAAACTGTAGCAAAGTCTATAGAATAGCCTCTAAGTAATATGCAAACAGTTATTTTAAATGTCACATTTCAGTTCAGTAAGGCTCAGTAAATAGTGCAGTATAAATTGGGTCTCATGGTATTGCAGCTGGACATGTTGTAATATAATTTGTACAGAGTTGTGTGTGCACATGCAAAGCTGGTGGATCTTGTTTTCTGAATTTGTGATGTAGGGCATCTAGGTGTTCTGTAATATTCCGTGTGCAAACCTTTTCTCTTTCCCCTATTGCCTTGCTTTGTAACATTGAGACTGCTCCCTTCATGTCTTGAGCACACTGTTCACTCCCTTAGTGTATGGAGAGGAAAAAAACCAGTCCATACTCTGCTTATTAGATGTTATACCAGACTGGCCAGAGCAGGAATTTAACCCTTCACTGAAGAAGTCAGTAGGTGAGATGCCTTTATTGTTTCTACAAGTTTTGAAAAAACAGATCCTCCAGAATGCAAAAAGAAATTAAGTCACGTGTGCAAGAACTGGGGAGTGTTTGAGTTGCTTGCTCAGTCAGTCTCCTGTGGATGCATTTTTAATAATATTGTGGAAGTATCTGTAGTTGGTGGAAAGGCATTTAAAAGTTTTGAAATGCTTCAGTAGTTTCAGCAAGGATTCTTTAGTCATACACTGAAACATTCACCATGTACATTACATGTCAAGTCATGTAATAATATTTTGTAACTGAAGGTCTAAATGATTGTTTACAAAATCTTTCAAAAATAAAAGTCTTGCATCAGTGCTTTCCAAGCCAGTTAATTTGTTCTTGCAAATTTTCTGTAGGCTACCATTAATTGTGCAGTAGATGTGCTGGTTTTGCAGAGAACTTCTGCTCCAAGTGAGGCCTCCCATGGCTGTTGGTCATACAGCAAATTTAGTATTCTGCTGCTTTGTTGATATATAGCCTCTCTGCTTTATAATCTGTTATTCTAGTGTTACTGGAAAGATGGGATTTTCTCCAGATATTTCCTATAATGAGCAACAGCATCTCTAAGCATTGTACAAACAGTAGTAGCATTTTTTTACTGTGATGCATGATATCACACTTACTTCATTTAGGGTTAAACATAGGCTTCCTGTCTCCTATTTCAAATGACATAACTAGGACTAAAATGTACTTGTGCTTCAGCCTGTCTATTAACAACCTTCAGCCATTCCCAGAAGACTCAGGAAGTGTCTGTTTTTTGGCTTGGCTATGGTGAAAATAAGATTTCTTGGTGTTTAGGGGAATGGACATAATTATATCCTTTGTATGTACAAGGCAAGTGTAATACTGCCCCGGTCTTAAGATGGCAACTATTTTAATGCAATAATGCTCAAAGATACATGGTTTGTAATCTGCTATTGTCTTGGATAGAGATGTTTGCAAATTATCTCTTTTAAGTTAGTGTGGGAATTAAGCTTAAAATAGAACATGTTTCAGTATTAAGCTTTGGTTCAAATGCAGATAAGACTCAAGTATTTTAACAATCTCTATTAAGAACACATGTGAAAAAAAACCTGGTTAAGTTTCTTCAAAAAATTCTTCCCAATTAAAAGTTGAATAAAATTAATTGAAAGCTAAGTGAGTGGGTTACAAAGTAGGATTTCCTGATCTGTATTTTAGGTATGCTTGTATTCTAGTGATACTTCATATGAGTGTGTGTGTGTATTTTTCTCAAGGGGTGGTCATCAGGGAGGGGACACTCCCAAGTTTTCTGTTGATGGCAGTGTTTT
>WEIU01013745.1:0-23490 GCA_013389925.1 Aegithalos caudatus
AGGTCATCCTTCTTGCCCTTCTTAAAAACAGAGACAATGTGCACCAGCTTCCAGTCAACTGAGACTTCTTTGGATTCCCAAGAATGTTCAAAAAATCACTGAGAGAAGCTCATGACGACATCATCAGCTCTTTGAGTATTCTCAGATGAATCCCATCATGCCCCATAGATTTGTAGAGATCCAGCTGGAGCAACAGAACCTGCACAGGCTCAGGGTCAGCTGGGATTTTGTCGCTCTCACAGTCATGGTCCTCCAGCTCAGGGCACTTGGACCCCCTTAGCCCATCAGCAGTGTTGGAGACAGAGGCATGGAAAGCATTAAACACCTCTTCCTTGTCTCTGTCCCTGTTTGGGAGGTGACCATTCTAATCCTGCATCTGGCCAATTTTATCTCTGCACTGCCTTTTACCATTAATGATTTAAGTAAACTCTTCACTGTCCCCCACAGTTCTGGCCAGCATCAACTCCAGCCAAGTTTTGGCTGCATAAATTTTCTCTCTTACAGGAGTATCTCTGTTTCTCTCCCATGCCTCATGACTTTGGCCACACATGTCCTTCTTCTTGATTTAGCTCCAAAAGATCCCTGCTCACCCAAGCCAGCCTTCTGCCTCGCCTGCTTCACTTCTAACATTTTGGAATTGCCTGTTCCTGTGCCCTTAGAAGGTGGTGCTTAAAAAGTGACCAGCACTGATGGACTGCTGCACCTTCGAAAGAATATTCACAGGCATCCTTACTCACAAGTCCTCTGAGCAGCCTGAAAAAAAAATGATCTAGTGAGACTTCATGGTGTCTTCAAAAATCTGGATAGGATGAAATGGAGACGTATTTAAAAGTTTATTACCTTACTTCAGCTTTTCAAGTATTTTAGCTTTCTCATCAGTATAGATGTGCAATTATTAATAAATCACAATTTCAGCCCAAAACATACAGGTAGCTGTGAAAGAATTAGTTTTGCGAGTGCTAAGCTCTGGAGAGGGGAATGAATCAATTAATATGAGGTGAGACATAAGGGACCTGAAAGAAATAGAGGTAGTAAGTGAATTGAGGAAGCAGTTTTGCATTTTTGGTTTAAATAAAGCTACCAAGAAACACAAAGTCAAGAAAATATGGAACAGTGCAGAAAGCAGAAAAGCAGAAAAGATGAAAGGCAGCAGCAACACTTGAGAAGAATGAAAGCAGGATATTTTAATTCTGATTCTGTCACAATTCAGTGTGAGAGAAACAATTTCTCCAATGACTCAATACTCTCCTGTTTAAGCTGGAATGACAGTTTTTCAGAAGTGCTTTCCCCTGACCTTTCCACAGCATGCTAATCACCGGTAAAAGAAAAACATGTGAATCCTTCTACCAGGTTTGCAATTGCTAAGGGTGTTACTGCCTGTAGTTTTCAAGATCATGGTAAGAAATGTAGTATTTGCCATGCTGTGTTGGATCTGTGGTAGGTGCAGGTCTCACTCTCTCCAGGACAGAGGATGCTTCTCTGGAATTTGCAGGAGTCCAGTGGAATAGTGGAAGCAGTCAGACACTCAGGGCTGGGGTAAGTTATTGGCAAGAGCAATGAAGAAGGAAGACAAGGAAAGAGCTGAGGTGACACGCGCCTGACTCATCACTGCAGGGACACAGACACCATCTGAGTCAGACTCCAGGTTGTGTGACAGCTCATGTCACTGCAAAGAGCAACTTCCGACTGAAAACTGTGGGGAAAATGAACTGCATCGGCTGCTCAGGAGCTTGATGTATGAGGCAAAAGAGCTGTCACTCCTGAGCACTCTTTGGAGGCCTCCAGGTGGGGCTGCCCCTGCAGCACCTGCCACCAAACCATCTCTAGACCCTCTGGCCTGGATAGAATCTCTAAATGTTGAGGATCTCAGAACCTCAGTGTTACATCAGATATTGTGTCAGTGTCTCCTTGAAAGGAAAAAGCAATGACAAGAGCTAAAGTCTTCTGCAAAATTAGGTTTAAAAAAGAAAATAAGTAGAAATTCCCGTCTTCTTGTGGTATGAGATTTAGAAGTGTTTTTTTCATGTTACAGGACCAGTGAGTTACAAACTGTAAATAACCAAAAGTAATAAGGGAAACAAAACTCATTCCAGTCCTCAGCAAAGGTTTGGAACAAGAAAAAAAAAATCTTTGTCCTTTTTAGGTATTCACAGTAATAACATAAATGTTTTATAACTGATTAAAGGAAATTTCACCTTTAATTCAAACTTTGAAGTAATTTCCAGCATAAACACAGCATCTTTTTAATTAAAATAGGAGCAGACTTTTTTTTTTTTAATTGAATAGTAATCACTTTTTCTGTCCTTGGAGATCAGATGATCATGTTGAAGTCTCTGAAATTACAGCAAAAAGTTTTGAGTGTTTTAAGGCTACGTTATTGTTAGACAGCATTAAGCAGAAGCTTAATGTATTGAAAGGGGAAAAGTTTATTTTCCAACACTTGTTATCAAACTGTAACAAAAAAAAAGAAGAAAGAAGCAAACAGAAAAAAAAGCACCCCAAAGTTCTTAGAATAGTTTTGGTTTCAAAAGCAGAATGGTTCAGAGCTATGTAGAAACCTGAAACTGCCTGAACTCAGCAAGTCACTTGATCTGTATTGAATCTTAAAGTAGAAATAACACAGCATTTTGTCATTTCAATAGAAGGCCCACTAACACTGAGATGTGTTTAGTGTGTGTGTGTATGTGCATGTGTTAGGGAAGGAACCCTTGTCAGGTTTTTATTTGTGGCCCATTGATAATGTTCAAGATCTTTATTATGGTGGTTTGTTCTGTAATATGCTTTATGAAACCTCCTCTGCCAATAATTTTCTAATAATAAGCTGGTGAGGCACAATACTGAGTGTTGAGTTCACAGCAGGGATGATCTCAGCAGTGAGAAGTTGTCCCATGCTGAATAGTGTCCTCTGTCACTGTTTTCAGGCATGGCTGGTTTTGTTGTTGCTGATGTATTGCACCCCTAGGTCATAGGAGCTGGCAGAGCATGGACACCTATGTGAGGTGTGTGACCAAGTAAATGATGGCAGAGATTTGAAGGGAAGTGGACAGGTTAAGGAATGTCTGGGAGTCTGATAAAAAGCTGCTGGAGTCATGCTCTTCCCTCCCTGAGACAGAAATAGGAACATCTGTGAGAAAAGATCTTCAAGATCCTGTATCCCATCCCCTGCAGCCCCACCCCAGCCAGAGAGAAGGCAGTAACTTACACTGAAGGAGAGAATAGAAGAAAGTCTATGCTCAGGTTGGCAAGTGAACCCTTTCCAGGTATTTGCCTTATCTCCTCAGGTGCCTCTACACAACAAGTGTGAGGCTCTGGATGTGGCAAGTCAGTCAGCTGATAATGTGGATGATGGTCCATCTACCCCAGAGGTGCTGCCAGCATCAGAAAGGCCAACCCCCATGTCATGACCACCTTCACAAGGAAGAAAAAATGGGTTACACTTGTTCCCTCCCCTTTCAAAATGCTATTGCTTAAAAGGCATGCCTTATTGCCAGACAACACTTCACGTGCATCTTACAAATATGCAAATTATAGTTTTACTACAAACTAATTCATGTTTATTTTTCTAAGTGCAAGAAACGATGATGCACAAAAGGATGATGCACAAAAAAGGAAAGATGCACAAAAGCACAGAAAATTGGAAGAAAATCCTTTTTTTTTTCCCCCCCCAGAGGAAAAACAATGCCTTGGCTACACCTCTCAATACTGAAAATATTTATTGCACAGACCCCATGAGTATATTCCTGAAGGGTTTTACCAACCAGAGGTGCTGATTCACCTCAGCAGGTTCCCTCTCCTGATTTGTCATGGGGTGAGGGGTGTGCAGAGAAGCTCTCAGCCCCAAACCAGCAGTCCCCTCCCACAGCCCTGGTCAGTGCCTGGTGCTCAGAGGGGAGTTGTGATGGATCAGTGCTCTAATGAGCAAGAAAACAAACAAACACACACATGATAATTAAAGCTGTCTGTATTTTCACCTTAGACATCTCTCTGCATTTCCCCTCTGGTTTTTTTTTTCCTGTTCTCTCCTTCATTTTCTCCATTTCAGAGCCAAAATAATTGCTTGACAGGCAGGCACCCAGCCTCCCAACAGCTGGATGCTGAATGCTCTCTGGGAGCTGCTGCTCTCCACCCAGTGGGCAGCCCAGCATCCCAGAGGAGAAGTGCAGAAAGCATCCCACAAGGTGAGGAAGCACCAAGAGGCTGATTAATGGCAGGCAGAAGCTGGGCCACATGCTGCAGCTCACTCACCTAGGAGGTCTCCTGGCAAGGATTAAGCTGCTGCTCATGGCCCAAGGAATTGGATCCTTTCTTTAGCCCTGAAGGGAAGTTTTTGCTGTGTCACTGTTCACTGGCTCTTGTGCTGGGGGAGGCAGCGATGCTCATCCACACACCTGGCCTCGGCCACCCTTGCTCCTGCAGCCCTTTTCTATGCCAAAGGGATCTGATTCCCTCACCAACATTCAGACTGCGAGCTTTGACAAGAAGAACAATCTTAAAAGTGTTTTTCTGTAAAAGCATTGCTGACTAAAATATATCTGCCACTAAGTGGATTAAGCCATTTGATTTGACATTTAAACATAGCTATCTCTTACTGCAAAATGATTTAACACTCCACTGAAATACAAAAGTTACAACATAATTTTCACAGTAAGAAAAATTTAAAGGGTCACTTGCCCAACCAACCCATTCCCAGAGATTTAACAAGGTCTGCAGATATCTTTTTTTGGGCAGAAGCCCCAGACTCGCTGTTGGTGCTGGCAGCATTGCCTGTGCCTCTCCCTTCTGCTTTACAGGAGCAGACGGGAGCAGAATAGAAGGGAGCAGACAGGATGTAGCACTCCCTGGGCAGCTGCACCCAGACCCTCCTCTCCTTCCCCCAGGAACTGCCTAAGGGGGCAGTTCTTCTGAGTGCTGTTTGGAGAGAAATGTGTTTTTGTGGGAAAGCAGCTGCTGGGAAAGAAAAACAGACAGTGTAAGGGATAGGGGAAAAGTTGAGAAAACAAGAGGCCTCTGAAAAATCTCACAACTGAACACAACACAGGAGTAATGGAGGAAGAAATAAGTTTCTGACTGGAGAAAAATCCAAAATAATAAATAGTAAGAGAAATAGAAAAATCCAAAATAATAGTTCCAAACCAACAGATTAAATCAATACATTCCTCTCTGCCTTTTTGGACGTACTGGGCTGATAACTGCCCACTTATCCACAAGGGAGGATAATATATTTCACATGAGGATTAATAGGAATATTATATTTTGCTTCTCCTTACCATTTCTGAACATAATATAATACACCCATCCAAAGCTACTACAACCTACTTTTCAAATCCACGATGAATTTTCGGTGACCTTTTAAGGAAATCCAATATTGACAACTGATGCACTGTACAGTATAGTGGAAATATGGGAAGGTTAGAGGGCTGTGAAAGACAAATAGTACACCCATTCCTCCTCTTTTGTGTGTTTCATTTCTCCTGCTCTCAAAAAAGAAAGGTTTTCACCTCATACATGTCTGAGTGCTCAGAAACATAATGACCAAAGGGTTGTTAGAAAGCATTTAACTTTCTGCCAACTTTTACAAGAGATGTAATAGGTAAGTGCTCTCTATCTTTCATTTTTATTGCTTGCAGCAAAAAAAAAATTCCAGGTTTTAGCATAGTGATTTCTTCCTTTTCTTCATGATGCTTACCACCTGTTTCTGATAAAGACAGTATGATTTCTCTCCTACACTTTCAGAATTCTTTTTGTCTAGTGTATAAAAACACAGTGCACTGCCTGGAGTTATTATGCCAAAGCAAATTATGGAAAAGCAGACTGTTATCAATGCAGTTAACACATACATGGATTTGGTTCGATTAAAAAAAATTCATTACAAATACAAGATCAATCTATCTAAATTATTCTTTTAAGTCTAACCAGAACAATGTCAACAATGAAGTTCCAGTAACCAAACAATAAAAATTTTGTATTTTCATCTCCACTCTATTAAAACCAATTTATTTCTTTTTGTGTGGGACAGCACTTTCAAATATGTGGAAAAATGGGCATAGGTGCAATGAACAGAACATTACAGTTGTATGCAAAATAATAATGCATACCAATGTATGTGATATGTTTATATCCAATCATGGTTTTCAATTCCATGAACTATTTCTAAATCGCCTCTTGCCAAGGAGAAATTGAGCTACAGTTTATTATGAGATTTTTTTTTCCCCCTAATTTCCTTGGTATTTCCCCCTAGAAACCACTGTCACAGCCTTTTAATTCTCTGGGATGTTAGGAGAAGGTGAATGGTGGAGCTAAAAATCTAGGGATGTAGAAAGGACAACAAATTTTTAAATGAATTGTTGAATTTTGGCATTGAAAAATAAAAGAGACATCTGCATGAGCCTGGGCTAAATCAACCCATAACTCTATTCAGCTCTGGTCAAAACTGCATCATAACTTTTAACATCAAATTTCCTATTCTGAAAAAAATATGTGTGAAAAGAAACTAAAAGCAAAAGAAGGCCCAAACAGGAAAATATTTTGGTTCCAAAGATATTTTCAGTGCACAGCTAACAGAAACACTTTCTTCAGCTTTCAGGTTTTGTTGTGATGTTACGTTATCTTCATATATGACACTAACAGGAACCAGCAGTAACACATAATATAATCCCTTCACAAAAACAAAGTAGAGACCACCCAAACTGTACCCATTCCTGGAAGACCTGAGACATCCACAGCTGGAAGACAGCACTTCCCCATCTCCCCAAAAAGTATATATTCAGGGGAAGGAACCATCAGTTTCCACCCTCTCATCTTAATGTCAATGTTTTACTGCTTTCTCCTGTGTACACACATGAAGAGATATACATGTACTAGACTGCATTTAATTACTCTGAAATCACATTGCTAAAGTTACAGAATTGTACTCATTTTTAAATACGTGATAAACACTAACACATCTATTTAATGACTTATTAAACAATATGGGGTTTGTATCCTTCCAACTATTACAACATAGCATTGAGATTAAAAAATACTCTCTTTTGACTTTTAAAACTCTTGGAGGGGGAAAAGTTTTCTTGATGGGAGTTTCCACAAATGTCTGTTGGCCCAAATTCCTTTATGAGCTCAGGGAGCAAAGTCGCCCCCTTCCTTATGTACATTTGGGAATAATGCAAGCCCTGTTGCTCCACATGAGCAACCTCCAACTGAATCTGGAAAGCACTGTAGCACTTGGCAGAGCAGCACAGACAGAAGGGCTGCAAAGGCCCTGGTGAATGTCCTGCTTATGGATCACGACTTTGTGGGTGCACCCAGGAGCATATGGTCTTCCACATTGTGCTCTACAAATTTTTCTCTCTCTCCTGCAATCAATGTCAGTTCAGCGATTCTCAAACGCATTTGGGGCATGATTTTTGGACAGTATAGAAGTAGTATACTGTGATGACCATTTATGAGTGTATTGTCCTGTAATGGTACACACCAAGTTCCTGCTGCTACATGGAACAATAAAGGCCACCTTTGAAAATACCACGGCATAAAGAACCTGCTTCCATATACCAAAGAAAAGAGGTAAGCTAGGGGCACTAAATCAGGAGTCACAAACTCAGGCAGCTCACCTTAAAAAAGCACACCCTGGGTTTAAAGGAGAATCACAGAATCATTGATTCATTAAATCATAGAATCACAGAAATATCCTCATTTGGAAGAAACCCACAAGGATCATTGAATCCAACCCATGGCCCTGCGCAGGACCACCCCCAGGAGGCACACCATGTGTCTGAGAGCATTGTCCAAATGCTGCTTGAACTCTGTCAGGCTTGGTGCTGTGACCATTGCCATGGGGAGCCTGTTCAGTGCCCAAACATGCATGGGCATGTTTTCACCCTCTGGGTAAAAACCCCATATTTCTGATATTTAACTTAACACCTTCTGACTCAACTTCAGGCCATTTACTTGAGTCCTGTTACTGGTCACCACAGAGAAGAGGTCAGTGTCTGTCCCTCCTCTTCCCCTCACAAGGAAGTTGTAACTGCAGTGAGGTTCCTCCTCAGTCTCCTTTTCAGCAGGCTGAACAGACCAAGTGCCCTCAGCCACTCCTCATATGGCTTGCCTTGAGGCCCTTCACCATCTTCATTGCCCTCCTTTAGACATGCTCTGATAACTCAAAGTTTTTCTTATGTTGTGGTGCCCAAAACTTCCCCCAGCACTGGAGGTGAGGCCGCCCCACCTCAGAGCAGAGCAGGACAATCTTCTCCCTTGCCTGGCTATGCCTGATGTCCCCAGGACAGGGTTGGTCCTCCCAGCTGCCAGGGCACTGCTGACTCACATCCAACTTACCATCAACCAGGACACTCAGGTCCCTTTCCATAGTGCTGCTTTCCAGCCTCTCATTCCCCAGCCTGTTCATATATCCAAGGTTGCACATCCTTGGTGCAGCATCCAGCGCTTCCCCTCATTGAGCTCCATATGGCTGGTCATTGCTTATCTCTCTAATTTGTTTAAGTCTCTGTGCAGGATTTAGCACACTTTACTACACACTTATGGCTACACTATGGCCTCTGAAATCCAATATTTTGCCAGACAAAGTGCAGCAAATACATGTACAGAACAACAGTGTGAAGAGCCAGAAAGTCTCCTGACAGAGACGCCTTCTTGTAGAAAAGCGTCGCTTCAATGCTACCTGTCAAACTCCATAAAGACTCTGCGTCGTCCTCCTTCACAACCCTCATGAAAGCTCTGCAGAGATCACTCTACCACTCTGTAATCTGATCATGCTGAGACAGCTGGCAAGCAAAGACTGCCCATGTGTATCTAAAATACATTTATTTTCTCGACATTTCAGTTTCCCATAGACGATATACTCCTGCTGCACAGTTCTTACCAAGTGCTTTGTGCAATCCCACACTGTTTTATACAAGCATTTAGGGAACAGAATGTTTTTCTCTTCTTTATTTCCTTCCTTTTCTTTATTTCCTTTCTTTCAAGTGCTTTAGAATTTACTGGGTCAAAATTATAAAAGCCACAAACTAAAATTTTATGAATAGGTAAAGAAAACAAATCGCATACACCTTGAGGCAGTAGCAAATAAAAGCCCTTAGAAGAACTGAGATTCTTCTGCATTGAATAATACAGTTGTGAAGAAAAATCTAAATCTATTTAATATTAATTTAGTACACTGATTTCAGTGGGAATACTGCCTGAAACGGATGTTGCTACTAAGATTTCTGGAAAACAGCCAAGGCTTTAATTTTCCCTTGCACACTACAGTCTGTGTTTAGTTACTTGAGGGACAGCCTTCAATCTTCTTCTGCTTCCCTACTTTGAACTATAAATCACTTCCCAGTTGTATTAGACAGATGCTCAGAAAAAAAAGGATAGTGGTCATGGTTAAGAAAACGTAATAAAGCTCATGACAAAGACATTAAAGGTTGAAAGGTTAGCACTTGAGCATCTAGTGCTATTTATCCTCCATTAGCTTTTTAAGCAGCAGAGAAAGGAATGCAAATGCTTGCAGGCATGTAAGCTTCTTTGCAATGAATATGTATTTTAGAATTTCAAACTGAACTTTCACAACATCTTTCAGCCAGTTCTGCCATTCTACGTTACACTCTTGAAATTTTGCTAAATTAGTCATCACCTCATATGTCAAATTGTCACACATACAGAGGACAAGAGACTCACTGAAGGAAACAGACAAAGGCTCAGCTAATTTTTTGCTCTCTCACTCCTTTTTTACTTCAGGAAAGAATAAAACTAATTTGCCTCTGAATGAGGATGTGTGTCATATAACAGCAACAGAGTTTTGCATTTGGGAACTGCAAATATATTTGAATTTTATGCATGGAAAGAGCAGCAAGAATTTCGAAGAATTCGACCTTCATCAAAGCTTAAATCATATTACAGGAAGACATAAATAGTATTTGTAAGAATGATAGCAAAAAGCTGCACAACTATAGTTTTAACTGTAGCCAACATAAATATATACATTTATTTTTAGAGTAGGTTTTTTTAAAATTAAAATGATGTAATGACAGACCACAATGTTTCAAGAGGTTCATCAATATTTGATATATTTCATGCTTTGAAATAAAAAGCCTGAAAGGATTTTTAACTGATCTCTGGAGCTTTAAAGTGAACTAGAAATTCCACCGTATGTTGTACATAGCTGTGATCTCAGTTTTGAAGGCAGGTAATTATGTAAAAAAAAAAAAAACAAAAACCAAACAGCTTATTCAGATACTGTACTTACTCTAGCCCTGTGGCATCAACTCTTTAGTATTCAGATGATTATCCAGTGAATGTTGAAACTATGCAAAAAAATCTGTGAAAAACTGGATCAGCCCTGACATGCTCCCCCACCTTTTTTTAAAGGCAATATTGTCTAAAGTCTTTCTGACAAGCTGCAACCCTGCATTGCAGTATATTCCCTGAGTGCATCTGTTTTTCTGGTACTGTAAAGGAGTTGAGGCTACCTTGCACTCTCCATTGTGCTCCAATTCACAGACAACCAGAATGCTAATGAAAGTTAGCTTATTATACTGCCTTGCTGATAATTTCAAAATGCATCAGGTGGATGGGGAAAAATTTAATCATCTCCCTCAGATGAATGATGTCATGCATAACAAAGGACAGAAGAACAAAGAACACTTGCTAGAAGTACTGGCATCCCAAGTACAAACCCTAAAAGGTAGTCAAAATCATCTATAATTGTTCAGAATATGTTACAATTTGAATACTTATTTATTCTGAAAATGAAACATCCAGGTTTGAAAATGAAAGGTTGTGCTCAAATTATGCCCACAGAGAGAGATTTTCCTCTGAAATGTATGGAAGGAGAAAAATGCTACTTTCAGATACTTCCCCACTAACACACACTGATTGTACCAACAATAATATGCCTCTGATTATTGTCATTCATCAAACCATTTTCAGTAGCAGAACAGAAATTAATCTTTCTCAACAAATTAACTGATGCTTCTTTTTTTCAGTTAGATAACTGATTCAGAGCACTCAGGAGAGTGTACAGTGACACTTTCTGAAGTGATAATTTAAGATAAAGACCTTTCTGCAGGTCACAGGTGTCTCATGAACAAACCCTTAGCCTGCAGGGCACACAGGCATCTTTTCTCTGTCCCTGACACCAATAAATGCAAATAGTTCCTCTCAGTCAGAAAGAAACTGTCTTACAGGTCATGTAATATTTAGACCAAGAGATCTTCGATGTGTTTCAGTAATCAGGCTCCACAGTTCCTGAAGACCTGGAGGAGTGCAGTGGGCCAGACAGCAGTGCCTCAGGAGCTTCCATGCTTTCTGCTGTGGGACAGAGATGTCAAAAGCATATTTGTGCCACACACTCCTTTTTTTTTTGCTTCCTTTACTCACAACTGGATTTGGTCTTGGTTGATACTGTAGGTTGCCTAAACTCACCTGAAAGACCACACTTTTTCTGCTCCCATCTCTCCCCTTCCTGCTGGCCACTTTTACAAGTTGCTTACACAAAACACAAATTATATATAAAAAATACTGCTTATATACTTATACAAAACTGCATAAAATGAAAGGGCCTGAAGGGCTTTTCTTCACCAGAAGTCCTTGTGAACTAGAAATTTGTTTCAAAAGCTCCAGGGAAAATATTTGCTGTGTCACAGGAAGAAGGAGAACTGAAGGGGGACAGTGGCCATCTGCAGCTGACAAACACTGCTGAGGCACCCCTGTTTCCTTGTATCACTTCTGTTAAAATGGTGCTATGCACTCATGTCCGAAAAGCTCACCATTCAGGAGCAAACTCTTTAGTCAGCCTCTGCTGTTTTTGTGTCTGATTCTAGATTTGCTTTGGGTTGGTCCATCCAGTTATCTTTCATATCATCAGAAGAAAAGTCTCACAGTCTCATGGAGCTTTAATTTAAATAATGAGGACTAAATCCCATTTTTAATCTCTATAGCAAAACTTTATTCTTTCTTACATGACTTGTGATTCGGGGAGTTAAAACAATAAAGAAGACAAAGGCATATACAGAACAGGTTCTACACAGGCTCCAATTCATTTCACTAAAACTGTTTAAGAGGAACATATTTACAGTATTACAGACAAGAACATATTTCTTGACTAGCAAAGCAAGTTACCACCTTTAAAAAGGATGTCTGGAACATGCAAAAAGGATTTTAAAATACATGTCAGTGTTTCTGCAGCTGACATCATCCTACTGCAGCATTAAAGCAGTGTTAGAAAAGCATTTTTTGTATTTCTGCTTTTAGTAAGAGGATGGAATTCCACTCATCCACAGTGAAACTCTTCTACCCATTGACGGAGATAATCTTCCAAATTGGCAGGTCATAGTACTCAATATATAATAAAGAAATACTCTGACAAATTATTTCCTATTAGGAAATTTATTTCCTCTTTAGTTTTTCCTAATACAGAGCTATGAAAGAACAGCAAGGTACTATCACTAATCAGTACCACTTATAACACTAAAATTGTAGGCCTTGGTTCCTGTCAATTAGAAAATCTGGCATAAAATGCCTAACCTGCCTTGGAAAATGTAATTCTCACCATCACATAAATTTCATTGACTTCCCTGACATATTTTCAAAGGCTGCTGTCTGGTAAGCTGAAGACAATTTTGCTTCACAACTGAAAAAAAGGACTTGTTTTTAATGT
The DNA here is from genome assembly GCA_013389925.1 of Aegithalos caudatus. Taxonomy (NCBI): domain Eukaryota; kingdom Metazoa; phylum Chordata; class Aves; order Passeriformes; family Aegithalidae; genus Aegithalos; species Aegithalos caudatus. Next base: position 12,650 of record WEIU01013745.1, read on the forward strand.
GATTTAAAGGTAGCTGAAGAAACCAGCTAGGCTAATCTTCCTTCTTATTTCATACCTAATTCTCTTTTACATCTTCTTGAGAGCCTTTTCTTTTTCTCCCAGAGGGCAAAGCAACTCTAGTATAAATCGAAATCATGCCCTTTACATTTTGGCCTCAATACATAATTAAATCCTCATACTTACTCATTAATAACCATCATTAGTTGTTTTGTGTATAATTATTTATGATACATGGCTCAGAGCACAGTGATTGTCTATCTACACAGAGGCTTAAGACTGGAAAAAATTACAATTATGTGGAATTTTAGGACAATAAAGGTCTGTAAATACATATTTTGCTTATTAGCCTATAAAAGGACTTATTCTCCACATAGTGATATTACTTCTCTTGTCTAAATAATTATGCTTCTTAGCTGTCTGCGTGTACCACCTTGACCAAAGGGCTGCACATAACTAACATATTTTCCTGTTTCCTAATGTGTATATCCTAAAGCATTCATCAACACCAAACAAACAAACAAACAAGTACGGGAAAGAATACGGATTGTAAAAACACGCAGATAAGATAAAACTGAAATTACTGAGCCAGGGTTGTTTTTCTTTTTCCATCCTTGGCATTTTTTCTGAACAGGATACCTACTGCATTCATAGTATAAATTCAGATGTGCTCACATTAGTGCATCACCACAGAGAGACTGTCCTATTAAAAGGAAAACGTGGAGCAGGATTATTACAGCTGCACATATCCATTTATGAAATAAACAACCCCGATGCTGCTGCTTTAAAATGTGTCCCTTACAGCAACAGTCTTAAATTCACTAAACCACAGTAGGCCTTTTCAGGAACAATTCTGTTGCAAGTTCAAAGAGAAAGCTAATGTACCTGGAAATATGTTTTGGGAGTAAATTACATCCATGCCAAATACATCATATTCGCAGCAAAATAAGCTGTTCTCTCTCCACCCAAAGTCATCTGAAAAACTTTGCTTCAAACCTAGGGAAGAGAAATTTTATTTTCTATTATTTTTATACTGCATTTGAGGACTGTGACATGAGCTTGTGATGAACCCTTGCGCTGGCTTGGCTTTGACTAGTACCAGACTTTGGATTGGTTTGCACTGGACTTCAATGACATGACAGCAAAAGTCAGGGGAAGTTCAGGGCTCCTGAACACTGGTTTGAACCTTTGTTACCAGGTCTGCACATCCAAAGGCTACACAGAGGTAACTGTCACCCCACTTGTCTCCTTGTAACACAAGACAAGGAGCCTTATCTACTAGTCCTTGCCAGCTGTTCTACAATTCAGTAATTGAGTCCTGCCCCATAATAAATCAAGCCTCAGTGTAAAGAAGGTTCTCCTTGTATACCCTCAGTGTCCCACAAAACCTCATACCTCATTACATCTGTTTCAACAAAAAGCAACTGTAAAGAAAAAAATATACTTTCAAGATGGAAGAGCAGCTAAGCAATGAAAGAAGACACTCAATTTTTCTTTTTGTTTCAGTCTTTGCCTTGGGTTTCTGAGAAAGAACAAGCCTACCAACAGCATATTTTGTTCAGTGGAAATACCTGTATCTTATTGGAAAGTTAGAATATAAATAAATTTTCTTGATCTTTAAAAACTAAAAATCTAAAGGAAGCCCTGTATTGGACAAATTCTGTCAGCCCCAGAAAGCCCCACTTTCACTCCTATTCCATTCAAGTAAGAAAAAATGGAACTTTGTGAGAATACACCAAGGCATTTATGCAAAAAAGGCAAGCAGCATCACTACAGTATTAATACAGTTTTCAGAATCCAAACTGTAAAGCAGTAATTCTCAAACAGGGGAGGTTTCTAAAAACAAATAAATAAACAAAAAAAAACAGAAAAAAAAAGAAGAGTTACAAGGATCAGTCAGTAGGCCTTGCTAGTGCCACCAAAAAAACCAACCTCCCCCTGAAAAGTTAGGAAAATTCTGGGCTTTGCAAAATAGGGGACAAATATCAAATTGTATCATCATGTCAACAAGTTATAGCCAGCTCCCTTCTCCTATGAGATGGACTTCATTATTATTATTTTAATTCAAAATGGGTAAATTATCTCTGGAGGAAAAAGCTCTCAAAAACTATATTCTTCTTCATGTTGAGAAGAATTATGTTGTTGCAACACAGTTTTTGTGCAACACAACCTTGCAATTCTTTAAAGAAACTGACGAATACAGGACTTTATCTTTAAAAATACAAGAAGGTAGCATCTTGGAAATAGTTAGACATTTAACAACTGATCCTAAATGCTGTCCCCAAAAATTTCATCACTTACCTTTCAATTAAGTTCAAGAGATGTTAAAAGCAACAGAAAGAAAATACTTTCAGTATGCTCTGAACAGATATGTGCTATTTGTTCAAAGCGGAAGATTGTTTAGCTTTCTGCACACTGTATTTCCTAGACTGAAAAGGGGTTTGGGGGGATATGAGGTTTTTGTCTTTTTTATTTTTTTTTTAATATGATAATGATTGGGTCTCTGATATCTGATCACAAAAAAGTCAATCTGATGATCAGCAAATTCAAGCCTGGAAAGGTGAGCCAGAACACTGATGCACCAGAAATGTATTCTGAGAGGAAATGACACCACACACAAAGACAGTGGCAGATTATTTTTGATGTAGAGTATGAAATTCAAGGGAAGTGCTAGGGCTAAAGCAGCACCGTATCCTTGGACTCCAAGGCTGTGAGATAAGCCCCAGAGGTACACTAAGTGCCAAGCTGTACATGGGACCAGTGGTGCACAGTTCTGAAACAGCCGGAACTGGTGAGCTCAGGCAGAAGAAAAACTGCTCATAGGGAGAGTTTCAGCTGAACACCTTCACTCCAAAGCAAGACCAGAGACAACTGATGAGGCAGAAAATAAAAGAAAGAAATATAATGAGAAAATAATTGTGAGGAATGAAAAAAAGAAAATAAATAAAATGAGGAATTAACTTAAGCTATGTCCGATCTCACAGGCTTGACAAATCCAACAGAGAAATGGAAAAACTGCTTAAGCAAACACAAAGGTACTATTAGTTGAATGTTTTTGGTGTAAGAGCCTCCAAAGGCTCGCATATTTGTGACTGTGCATTGAACTCACACACGAGATTAAAAATCCACAAGAGAATCCAGCTGGTAAAAATCCAGCTCTTTACAGAAGATGAGACATAACCATGACCTGACTGCTACCACAGAAACTTGCTGCTATGAATTGCACAGCTGGAGTGTGGATACAAACTATTCAAAAAAGGACAGGCAAAAAAGGGAGTTGGGGGAATTCTCCTCTATGCCAAAATTGAGATTGATTGTACAAAGCTATTTTTGAAGAAAAATGTTCAAGTCAAGAGCACAATTAGAGTGGATGGAAATTAGAGACTAAGCCAACAACAAAAACCTTGTGGTTGATGTCTACTACACATTACCTGATCAAGGAGAGGAGGTTGTTGAAGGGCTCTTTCTTCACCTGAAGAAGACTCACATTTGCAGGTCATGATCCCAATAGAAGACTTCAGCCACATGGATGTTTGCTGGGAAAATGGCACAGCCAACTGCAAGCATTCCAGGAAAATACAGTAGAGCACTGAGGGTAAGTTTGTAGTCCAGGTGATGAAGACAGACCAGAGGAAAAACTTTTCTTGACTTGTTTCTCACTAATACGGAGGAAGTTAAGAGAGACACAAAAACTGGAGGTGGCCTGGGCTGCAGCAATCAAGGCCTGGAGGAATTTCCGATGATGAGGGATACAGGTGTGGTAACAAGTAGAATGAGCACCCTAAACCAAATATGGCACACAATGCAGTTTGAAAGAGGAGGGGAAGTTAGCAAGATACAGGTGGCAGGAAACATGAGGAGGAAACATGAATGGCTTGGACAGCCAGCAAAGGAAAAAAGGAAGGAAGCAGATTCAAAAAGAAAACAGCAGGTGATGGTGCACCAACAATTTAGGGCTGTATCCCAGAGGTAAACTGAAGAAAACCTGTGGAGATTGCAAAAAGAAAGGGGCAGTTTTGAACTGGGTTTTTCACCTGAGGAGTTCAGGTGAAGCCCCCTTCAAGGGGCGTTTCTATTCTTAGTCCAAGGAGTGAGATGGATTGCAGAATTCTGCAGGTAAGATTACAGAAGAGTTACAAGAAGACAAAAGGGAATTAAAGGGAAAGTAAATGGGCCACAAGATTTCAACCTGGTTAGACAATGCACTCAGAGAGATGTGCTAACAGTGGGAACAGAAGCATGGTCTGGGATCCAGGACCCCACCGCTCTGAGAGGAGTCCTTGACTCCTGTGCCACACAATATCCTTCTCTCTAAATGAGAGTGACACAGATTTGTCAGACATGATAGTCACATTCAAATGGTCAATGGCTGGATGGTCCCAGGTGCAGACCAGGGACAAGCAGATTCCTCCAGTGGTTTTTTTTTGGAGCTGGCCCTGCTAAACACCTTTGTCAGTGACCTGGGCACTGGGATCACAGCACCCTCAGCAAATACACTGATGACACCAAGCTGTGGGGTGTGATGGACACACTGCAGGAGGGGATGTCACCCAGAGGGACCTCGACACGCTTGGGAGGGGCCTGTGTGGATCTCATGAAGTTCACAGGGCTAAGTGCAAGGTCCTGCACCTGGGTCAGGGCAATTCCAAGTACAACATAAACACCGGCTGGGCAGAGAATGGATTGAGAGCAGTACTTAGAACTACTTGGTATGCTGGATGATGAAAAGCTTGATATGACCCAGCAACATGCACTGGCAGCCCTGAAAGCCAAACACGTCTTGGGGCTGTGTTAAAAGATGATTCTTACTCCCTGCTTCACTCCCATGAAGCATTCTACGCCCACCTGGAGTGCTGTGTCCAGCTCTGGAGCCATCAGCATAATAAAGACATACTCAAACAGAACATGAGAGCTGCAAAAACAACCAGGGAGCGGGAGCACCTCCCCTGTGAAGACAGGCTGATAGAGCTAGGATTGCTCAGCCTGGAGAAGAGACCAGGGGGGCCACAGAGTAGTGGAGGAGGAACTTTTTACCAGGGAGTCCAGTAGTAAGAGGAGAGGTAAGGGCTTTAAACTGAGAGAAGGTTTAGATTAGATATTGGAAATAAACTGCTTTACTGTGAGGGTAGTGAGGCGCTGGAAAAGACTGTCTGGATATGCTGCGGGTGCCCCAGCCCTAGAAGTGTTCAAGGGCAGGCTGGAGGGGGCTTAGAACAACCTATCTCCCATGGCAGGGGGGGTTAGAACTAGGAGACGTGTAAGGCCCCCTTCAACTCAGATACTTAGATCCAAATACTTTTCACAGCTTAAATAAGCAGTTTATACGGTTCACATGGAGTTTTTTTTTTTAAGAGATAGAGAATAATTGCATTTTGCAGCTTTAAAGTCTGGTTTCCTCAGGTGTTCAATCAAGCACAGAATAAGGAAAGAAGGGGTAACAGGAGCTTTCTGCCTTGTATAACAAGGAAGGTATCTACTGAGTTTTGACTTACGACGCAGCTTACCATGTAACCTTATACAAAACTCTTAGAACTTTCCCTTTGACTTGAGGGAAGGTCTTTCCACACTGTGTTAATTACTGTTGATGTCAATTGTTAGGAAAAAATTGTTACCTCACTGTATAATAGCAAAGCAAATTATCAATAGCTTCCAGAATCTGAATGCTTAGATAACATGAAACTTGAACAGAAAGAAGCTTATCTTTTCCATTTGCTTTCCCATTCTTTACCACCTGGAGGCCTTCTATAATGGAGCGACTACAGCAGTGGATAAAGAAAGGGTTACAGGTGTCATTTATCTGAACTTCAGCAAAGCCTTTGACAGCACCCCCACAACGTAATTCACTCTGGAAATAGATTTGATGAGTGGGCTGTTAGATTGCTAAAAAGTGGTTGGATGGCCATGTCCAGAGGGTGGTGGTCAACGGCTCAGCATCCCAATCAACGTAAGTGAAAAGTGGAGGCCCCTGAGAACCCCTCTTGGGACCAGAACTGTTTAATGTCTTCATTAATGACAAAGATTAAGTGATTAAATGCCCCCTTTGCAAATCCGCAGATGACACCAAGCTGAGTGGTGCAGTTGACAGCCCTGAGGGACAGAATGCCATCCAGAGGGCCCTGGACAAGCTCAAGCAGTGACCCATGGGAATCTCATGAGGTTTAACAAGGCCAAGGGCTGGTGCTGCACCTGGGTCAGGGCAGCCCCCAGTGCCAGCCCAGGCTGGGCATGAACAGATGGAGAGCAGCCCTGCCCAGAAGGGCTTGGGGGTGCTGGGGGTGAGAGCTGGACATGAGCCAGCCATGGGCACTCCCAGCCCAGAGAGCCAAGTGTGTCCTGGGCTGCACCCAAAGCCCCGTGGGCAGCAGGGGAGGGAGGGGATTCTGCCCCTCTGCCCTGCTCTGCTGAGACCCCACCTGCAGAGCTGCCTCCAGCCCTGGGCTCCCAGCACAGGGAGGACATGGAGCTGTTGGAGAGAGTCCAGAGGAGGGACACCAAGGTGATCAGAGGGATGGACAACCCATCATACAAGGAAAGGCTGAGAAAATCGTGATTTTTCAGCCTGGAAAGAAGAGATAGCTTTAGGGCGACCTAATTGTGGACTTCTAGTTCCAGAAGGGACTCCACAAGAGGGATGGAGAGGAACTATTCTCAGTAGCATGTGACAGGACAAGGGGGAATGGTTTCAAACTAAAAGAAAGTAGGTGTGGATTACATAATAGGAGGCAGTTCTTTACTGTGAGGATGATGAGGCCCTGGCACAGGTTGCCCCGAGAAACTGTGGATGCCCCAGCCCTGGAAGTGTTCAAGGCCAGGCTGGATGGGACTTAGGGCAACCTGGTCTAGAGGAAGATGCCCCTACCCACAGCAAGGGGTGTTGGAGCCAGATCATCTTAGAGCCCCTCTAATCCAAGCTAATCCATAACTATATATTAATATTTTATACTGAATTGTTTTCACATTATAATTAAAACAGGCAAAATATACATTTTTATTTTGGCAGCAAATTTTATTTCTGACCCTAGCCTGAGGGTCCTGTAGCAATGTTAACAGAAGATGCTGAACCATTAATCAAATAAAAAAAACAGTATCATCAGGTGCTTCAGGAAGTACAGGTGCAAGCACATGACGACAAACAGGGCACGTTCCTGACTGCAAAAAGAGAAAAAAAAACCAAACAGGTTATTTGCACAGTTTGCATTCAATTCTACTGAAAAGCTAAAAGTTATTATTGATAAAGTATTTAGGGTCTCCACAACAGCAAAACTCAAATTTGACTGCATAGCTACCTGGAGCTGACAGCTAACACAAACTCAGAAGAAATACTTGTTTTGCTTTTACTCCAGCTACACAGCAAATGCATCAGGTTCTCTTCAATTTCTTCACAGCATTGATTTTATAGGTGGATGTTTTTGGTTTTTTTTTTGATGCAAGAATTAAAAATAAGTTAGGTACAGCCCAAATCTAAGAGGAATTATTTTGTCCCAGTTTTCAGCAACAGCATTTTACTACAACAGAAAAGAGGCAGAATGTGTAAAACAAGAAAAATGAATAAGGTAATCAATATTATCATTAAAAAATTATAAATTCATCAACTAAATCCACCAACCCTCCATGGTGGAGGTGTTCTGATACAACCCTCACAGTACAATCAATTAATCTTTCTCTTATACTCTTGAGGAAACTGTGTTACACTGTAAGCTCACTGAGAATTACCAAGTCCAGGCTCAGTCTGCACACAAAGGAGAGTGCAACTAAAAAAAAATACCAGTTCATTGTTTTAGTGTAGCTTCAACATGATGCAAGCCTTTTTAAGGCATTTGGAAAGAAACTGATTATAGATCATGAAAATGGAATCTAGTATCACGTAGAATTACTAAAGGTAATTAAAAAAAAAAGTTAATCTACAAGCATTTCAGTATTTCCTCTGCCAGCCTTAGCTGTCACCATAAACGGCCCTGATACTGTGGTAAGACAGTGCAAACCCTTTGCTCTTCTCAGAGAAAATTATTCCATTGTCTTTACTTCAAGGTAGGAATATAGTAAAGAAAACTTTTCTTGTACCAAAACAAGTTATAAGTCATCCCTGTCTTTCATTCTGAGTAAAGGGAAACATGTTTTCCCTTATAGAAATTCCTGCTATTTAAGAAATTGCCCTTCAGGTGAGTACAAATGTAAATATCTTTACTCATTTGCAATAGAATTTCATTCCATAATGTATAAATTCAACATCCAGTTATTTCTGGGTATTTCATCCCACATTTTCAGAATTAAAAGTTATTTCCAGAAGAATATACAAAACACATAATGCCCCCCAAAAATGCTCCACCAATCCTTTAGTACTTACTCTCTGTAACCAAAGAGTTACACAAGGTTTGTGAAACAAATGACGACAGGGTAGCTTTGTTATGACTTCACCATCCACATAATCACTGCAACAGATAGTACAACACTGCTCTTGACCTAAACCCATGAAGATAAAGCATTAATATCTTGATTTACATCTAAGATGAGCTCTAATTAAAATACATATATTATCAACAGTATCACTAATGGTTACAAAGTACAGTTGCAGTCGTTAATCTTTAACTTCATTAAAAATTAGTTTTCCAAATGGATCAAAATTATACTCAGATTCAAAAGATCTTAAATCAGCAATATGCAGCAAGTATACTTAAATATTGCATCTATGGTATTAAAGAAAGTTGAATTTGTTATTACAGACTTTGTAGAAATAACTTTTTCCTTATTTTTACATACCATTGTAGTCACTTGTTACGATAATCTGTGGCAGACAATCTATGGTTTCTTTCGTAGCGGGTGGATGAGTCTGTTCAACATCAAATGTAAGAGACTCCAACTGTGCCAGAGCAGTCTGAAAGGGGTGAGCAGAGATCAAGTTCTCTTACTCACAAATGTAACATTTCATATAAAACAAGCAAATAAAAAAAGGTATTCATTCTAGCAGTACTACTTTTTAAAATGGAAGATTTGTTGGTCAAACTAAGCATTACATCACTTTTATGTTTGTAATGAATGAGATGAAACTGAAGGTCAAAACAGTAATGCCTTGCCTTTAAAGCACTCAAAGTATGAGGACAGAGTCACAACTTAATCTACAATGAACATTTGTTAATTTTATAAAGTTACAGAAAAGGCCACAAGTAAATAAAATAAAGCTTGCCAATCTAAAACTGTCCTTTCAATTTGCTTCTGAAAATAAATGCCTCATTAATGTGTTTCCTGGCTTCAACTATTGAATTACTCGGGTACAAATAAAAAATATACACTAAAATTTATATTGTTAGTGTACCTTGGTACACTATGTAAACTTCAAGAAATAAAAAAACCCAAGATCCATGCAGATATTTCTAATCTTAAAACAGACAAAATGCTCTGAAGTAACTTCTTTTAAACTCAATTTTTTACCATGCAAAATCTTTAATACTACATGTCTACACCATATTAGCTGCATATACTTGCTGTGTACATCATACATTCAACTATGTAAGGCTGAAAGGATAGCCAGTAGAAAAAAAAAAATTAAAATCACAGAACTCAGAAAATCATGTGATATTTTCTAAGAAATGTATTACGTGTTTGAACAGCAAACAAACTGGAACAAAAGAACCAAGAACACAGAACCACTGGGTTCACACCCTGAGTGAATTAGTCACATCCTTTAAGTACAAGTACTTACTGTTCTAATCTGCTTGAAATTATTTACTTTATTAGCCACAAAACTCTCTTGTACTCAAACACGTACTAAGTACATTTTTTAATGTTGGGAATACACTTAAATAAAAAGCTCTATATACTAGAGAAACACTGGATTATACAGAAACCTCTTCACTAGTCTTTCCTCTTAAACTTCCCCTGAAATTACTACAGCTGCAACCTGAAAACATGCCTGGATTTGGACCACAGTGACAAGGTAGCTAAAGCTACCATACCACCACGGATCTAAACCAGCAGTTTTATACCTATAGTCAAAGCTTTGTGCCAGAGAGAGATCAGCATGAGCTAAGAAATATTTACAGCTCCTACTGCTACATGCATTGTCATCTAGAAATCTGTCAGTTTAAGAGAAAACCTGGCGTTATCCCTAGTGCAGTGTGCAAGTCCCCCTACAAAACAGGTACATTGCTCTAATACCCATCAAATTCTGGTACAGTAGACAATACTACCTTACTAATATTAAGATGATTTTAGTATTTTTATTTGGGTTTTGCTCCAACTGCAATAGTCTGAGAATAAACTGTAGGTAAAAGAACTGTGCTTCATCAGAGTAATTACTACACCTGGAAAAACTACATATGATCCCAGGGATACAGAAGGCTGTAATATTACTTATGTGTCAAACTTCTCTATTTATATCCAGCATGAGTATTCTCAAACAGAAAACACTGTATTACTTGCTTGCTTCTGAAATCTACACAAAAGAAACATAGACACAAAGCCTTACAGTGACTCTGAGGCTGAAAGCCACATTTTCAAACCAAAAGCAGTGTCTGTTTTATAACTTTTACAAGTATCTTATTTATATCTTCAAAATAACTGTGCTTCTTCTTACTACTTGTGTAACTGCTTAATTCTCCATGTACAAAAAACAAATTCTGGACTTTCTTCTGTTAAAATCAACAGTGCTACAGCCTACAGGGGTTTGAGCTCTCCACATCTGTGAATTGGCACAGGAAATACTTACAAAGTCAGTGATGCAGCAGAGGCAACCAGCCTGTTCTATGCTGCTAATGAAGTAAACCAGACACTCCCAGCTATGTAGTTTCTTTATAACAGATGGAAGAAAATACACTTAAGATTACACAAATTCTGTTAATTTTTAGGGA
>WEIU01013745.1:25270-66701 GCA_013389925.1 Aegithalos caudatus
AAAGGCTGGGACAACCCACAGGCACAGACTCAAGTATAAGCTTTCCTTTATTATATAGAGAATTTACCTATGTTTATATTGGCAGAAACCAGTAACTTTCTTTACCTTATGAGAAAATAAATGCATATACTAAAGGGCATAGTTACTGATCAATGACTTCTTGTAGTACATCCTTTAAAATAACTTCCAAGATGTATTTTCATGTTTGCAGACCCAAAAATTCAAGCTAGCACAAAAATGTATTCTTCTCTTATTCTCCTGATTTTCAGATTAGCTTGAAAAAGATTCAACTATAAACGTTTGTATCACAGCATCACTGATTTATGACCATCAAAAATATTTTAATACCTCCACAGCTTCTAAGCGTCCTTCTAGTGCCACAAATGTGAGAAACTGAGGTTCCATGTAAGGAATGGCTTGAGAAAGTCCTAGGCCATCACCAAACTCATCAAGTAGTCTGAAAAACATGGGTTAGGAAATTTTCAAAATACATAGTTGCAACACAAAATCTGGATATGTCAAATTATTGCACATCACCTGTTAATAACAGCCAGATACTCAGCCAGCTGATCTCTCCCTCTCCTGCCTCAACTGGACATGTAAATAAAATTAAAGGCTCACGAGTCAAGAAAAAAGACCATTGAGTTACCACTCACCACCACAGGCAAAACAGACTCAATTCAGGAAAAGCCTTAATTTAATTGAAACACTGAACCAGACAATCTTTTGAAGTTCCTTTCAAGTTAGGCTGCCCTATGATTCTATGATTTTATTGCCAAAAAAATGGATTTGAATAATGAGAAACAAAGACAAGAACCAAGACACCTTTCCCTTAGCCCTCCCTTTATTTCCAGGCCCAACTTCACTCCTTCATCCTTGAGTCCTCTAAGTTCCCCTATTCCACGCAGGGCAGAGGGAAAGGAACAGGGTTGTGGTCTGTCCATAGATAGCTCCTCTCTGCAATTACTTTCTCCTCATGCTGTTTCCCTGCTCCTGCATGGGCTTCCTTTGCACAAGCTGCAGTCCTTCACTACTCCAGCATGGCTTCTCCCCAGACACAGTTCCTGCAGCACATCCCTACCTGTTCCACCAGGGTCTTCTCCAGCACCTAGAGCACTTCCTTCCTCCCCCTTCTTTTCTGACTTTGGTGTCTGCAGGGTTGCTTCTCTAACATCATCCTCATTTCTCTCTCACACACTGCTTGTTGTTCAGCATTTCTTATCCTTTTTCAGTACCTTCCCAGAGGCCCCAACCTGTGGTGGATCCATAGGAGCTATCTGGAACCAGCAGTGTTCCACATGGGGCAGCCCCAGCCTCTCAGAGGCAGTTCTGCAGCTCCCTACCCCTGGTCCCAGCACAGTGGTATCACACTCCCATAGTATATACTTCAGAACATCCTGATCGAGTTTTTACTGTGAAATGAGGTAAGTTTAGCTAATATGTTTCATATATATGCTATTAAGGTTGTTTTACAACAAACAATCAGATTTTGATTATGTCATGTATCACAGTTTGTGGCTTGGCAGCTCCTTTGAGTTCTGTTTTAGAAATTCAGAAAACAACCCAAACCTTAGAACAGGTACAAGTGAAATGATGCACAGGTAAGCTCAGCAGACAAAACTTAACACACCATCATCATCTTTGTTCCTGTTTTTAGCAACTAGGAAGCTTACCAAGGCTAACCTCCAACACTTAAAACACAGCTTCTATCCCTATCACACAATTCCTTTGCTAGCTTACTGCCTGACAGTGTAAGAAGACATGTCTTCCTCCTAGCTTGGACTCTCATGCATTAAGAGTTCCTTCTATGCTTTTCCACAATATAACTTCACAAGGAGAAAACAACAGTGTTGGTATGTCTGCACTTGAGTTTATATTTTAAAAAGCAGAAGAGCGCAGGTGTCTATCACTGAAAAGCCTTTTGTCTATCACATTCTAAAACAAACACATTATGCTATTATACATTCTACTATTTTGAATGTGGCTTAATCACTTTATTACTGGTATTTGCAGCATTTTTATAATAAATTGATTGCAATATCCTTCAGTAATCTAATGACAGAAAATGGAGTGAAGCATTCAAAATGATGATCATATTAGGTAAGTGCATGGCATTTCAAGAGAAATAAAATAGATTTATAGTGACTAAGTTAGTCCAGATTCAAAAGAGGAAAAAACAATTACAAAATAGGACTGACTTGAATGCTGATTACATTTCTATTGCCTTATTTTTGTTACACTTCCACTTAAAAATTCAATTTAAAAATGCACCCATGCCTTGCATATTTAGGGCACGAAAATTTTCTCAAATCACAGCCTGATTTAACAATTGAGTTCCATTTTCTCTCATTAGAAGACACATAGCACTTGAAATACCTTAAATATTAAGTATCACTTGAAATACCTTAAACTTTAACACTGAGATTATCAGTCCTTGAAGTAACTGCATATTTATGAGTACTTTTGACATTTTACATAGAAAACAAAACAGTAACTACAAAACCTCTGAAATCAAAGCAAACAACTATCTAACGCGTACCTCCACTCCACATCCAAGTCTTCACTCACACTGGAGTCATCCTCAAGGTTGTTATTGCCATCCAACAAGAAGAATCCAAGATGCACAAAATCACTAATTGGATCATTTTCCTCATCACTGCTACTTTCCATCTCTTCTCGGTACTGCAACCAAGGAATTTCACCTTCCTCCAGTAATGTCTGCTCTCTTTATACAAATAAATGAAAAGCTAAAACTAAAAAGCTAAGAGAATTTACAAAAACAGATAAGCAGCAAAAGCCAAACATAACACAAAGACTAAACTGGCAAGTTTCCTGGACTGCAGAGTCACAGATTAGAAATTTAGCATTTGCCATAAAAATTCAAGAAATTCCCAGTGGTATCAGCTTCAGACTTAGAATCTAGTAACACTCATTATTCTGTAACGAAGTTTTGTCTAAGGGTCAAAGCTAGCAGTACAGTAAGAAGTTTGCTTTCAGTTTTCCCTAGTACAGCCAGCATCCCTGCCACCGTTTAATAAATTTGGTACTAAACATTTTCTTATTTATCTACAAGATCCTAAAGGCATTAAGGAGAAAGATTGTATTGACAGCCCAGAGTAGCCTCCATGGCAAAGCTAGGCCTGAATGCAATGCAAAGAGCTACTACTTGCAAGAGAAGCTCTCTTGGGAGAGCAAGACAACTCTCACTCCTGGATATTCTTGAGGAGCACAAGTCACCTGGATGCAGAGAGTCATGGGGCTGTGAGGCCCATTTTTCTTATAAGAGGGAAAATAAACAGGAATTATATTAAAAATGCTTACATTTTCATACTGTTCATATAAAAGAAAGTTAAAAACACACAGCTCCATTTTTGTTGTTCTGTAAGAGATGAGTTGTCACAAAGTTTTCATAAAGTCACACTAGCTCTCGAAGACCCAAGAATGTGGAAAATACCTAAAAAGCAGTAACAACAAACTGGCCTGCTTGGCAACAGGTACTGTGCACCTGAGAGTGGAAGAAACTGGAAGAACACTCAGGTGTGGCCTTTGCTTTATGAAGATCCAAACTAGAGTCAATGTTAGATGCTTAGAAAAAAGCCAAGCACATCCTTCTTAGCTATATATAGCTCAGATTTTTGCCTTATAGCAAAGGCAGCTGCAGTTTAGAAAGTACTGAATGACTGGAAAAATAAAGTAAGTTTAAAGTTACTAGAGCAAGAAAGTAATTCAAGTTTAATCACTGAAAGGGCTGCAAAAAAGAAGGAGCAGCTGTGGAATAGGACAAGCAATAAAGCAAAGATAAAGAAGTTCTTTTCAAGGAGCCCTAAGCAGTATCAAAAGATATTTATGTAACATGTATATCTTAACAATTTACTTGCCTAACTGGATTTTTAAAGTCAATATATTAAGTCTATTAACCATATTGACACTATATGCCAATACACTCTCCTTGTTTTTGTATTTTTCATTACATAGAACTGCTTGCAAGAAATGCCATATTTTACCTAATTTGAAATACACACAACTACTCAAGATTGTGATATAGGGAAATGATTGTTGCTAGCATGGTAACTGCTTTTAGATGTTATGCTATGTAATGCTATGTGAATACCCTACTACAGGCAATGCCAGAAGCTATAGGAAGTTAGCTAATAAAATAAAGGCATACCCTTCTTGCAAACAGAAGTCTATGTTCTCCTCTTCCACACCACTGCTGCTCCTCTGGACACCAGGGTCAGGTTCCTCCCTGCACAAGACAGTCTCCCAGCTTTCATCACCTGAGGACTGCTCTTTTTCCATAGCAGTAAAATAGGAAAGCATAGATGTGGACCATTCTCCATCACTGCCCTCTGAGCTGCAATTTAAACAAGGTAATAGAGTATGAATCCAAACACTGCATTAGGGGTAAGAAAACAAAAGAATACTTTTCTACCAACATTTCTCTCAATATAGGCAATTTTTTTTCTAAGAGAAATTAATCTTGTGCTATCTATAGATTAATTACAAATTAAATGTACAGAGTTGATTAAAAAAGTCTGTAAGAAAGAATTCAAAAATTCTACCCACTCACCCTACTTTGCAAAAATGTTTTGTTCTTCCCTTGCTACATATGCAGAATAGAGGAAACATCTTCAGGACAGAAACCAGACTCAATATACACATCTTTCTCCCAGATTACAAAAGCAGCAGCAGGGGCACTGCTTGATTAACAAATAATCAATGTCAGCCTTACCTCTTCACCAAACAAATTTAAAGTAAAAGCTCTCAGGACATATAAGCCATATAGAATGACCTTTTAAAACAGATATATACTGCAAACTATTTGATCCACTAGCCCAAACATGATGAATGGCAGGGGTTTTTGAAAAGACAATTTGCTTAGCCACCACATAGGAAAGGGGAGTATATAATCTTCGGGCAGCTTAAACAAAATAGCAGAGCTTGTGCAGTCTTAGGAAGGATGAACTACATTGGTAATTGCACTTAGAGGATTCACTCGCTGCAGTGAGTGTTACTGAAATTCAGAATACAGTCAACTAGCTATGTCACCTCAAAAAGTTACAGAAAACAGACATGCACACAGCCAACATGCTTACTAGACCTCATTTTATAAAGCAATCCACAACACTCACAGCACAGTCTTCTAATCTGCTAAACCCAGTATGTTTAAGTGTATTGTTACCTCCCCACCTACAAACTAATTTCCTCCCTTTAATGAATATTACAAATACATGCCAATAGAACTTTCAGTTTAATAAATTTTATGTGTTTTTGAAAAACTACACAGTATATACTGCAAGTTTTACAAGAATTAGTAAAGTCAAGATGGAGATTATATATAAACATTTTAATCTGAGGTCAGACTAAATTTTTCTATCACAATTTTGATGACTAAACAAAGTTATGGAAACGAGAATATTCATTAATTTCAGGCAATTTTAATGAATTACTTAAAAATAGAAATAATATCTAATAGGAAATTCTGATATGTAGTCTAATGCATCTCATATTACACCATCTAAAGCTGAATATTGACTTTTTTAACCTTCTGTTTGGTTCTTTGGTTTTAAGTTGGTAGTTTTGTTTGGTTTGGAACGTTATTTGATCAAGTTTTTTAATATATATTTTACAATTTGTCTTACATACTCTAAGACTAGCTGAAATATTCAGATCTCTCATTTTAGTTGTATCTATTTTACAATCCAAGAATTACTTCCAACACACTTTAAAATACTCCTCCCTTGGTTTTAGTCAAATTTGTTCTCTTTAAGGTTTATATACAAACACTAATTCAAACCAGAAAAGGATATACCTGATGTCAGTAACACTAAACAATTGAAGAACATTAAATATTTCAGAACTCAGGATTTAACTGTGCTCAATTCTGCACAGGTGCAGAACACTTACTTGATGGCCAGAGAGTTACAGACTTGGTTCTACCATGGCTCATGGATGGTTCTAACAAACATGCAAGACTTTCTCCTTCCCACACAGCTTCCACAAGCTAACACCACAACAGCTGTGCACCTCCTTTGAAGTGCCTATGTGAGCTAGAAGCACTGCAGCAACCAAAAGGTAAATTTTTCCCTGGGATGGTAATAAGCTAAAACTGAGCTGAAGGATGTAGTTTGTGACATATGTCAAATCCACTTTTTATGCAGCTCTGCATGAACATAAAATATGGTTCAAGCCTTTAAACATAAAACTTCACTTTTCACAGGTGAACACATTATTTCTTTGTACAGAGTAATCACTGACAATTTATTTCATAAACGTAAGTATTTTTAGGTTTTAGAACATAAATTTTGGGGATTCTAAGTTAAAAACACGATTCCTGTTTACTAGTTCAGTTATTGTCATCATCAAGAACATTTCAAATAATCAATCCATGTTTCGTTTTGTCATGCTACAATAACCCATCACTATGCATCATGGAAGCCAATGCTATAATTGTAGAATACATTACACTTCCTTCATGGCATTTTAATCTCCTAGCAGCAACATTTCAAAAACGGAAAAGACTTTGCACTAACAAAAAATTTTGAAAAGGAAGTGAAAGATTCATTTTTAAGTACCTTTATTAAGAATCACAGAATTGTCAGGGTTGGAAGGGACCTTTGAAGATCATCCACCCCAACCCCCCTGCCATCCTGTAGTCCAACTTGGAGCAGGTGACACAAGAACAGTCCCAGGTGGGTTTGGAATGTCTCCAGAGAGGTAGACTCTACGACTTTCCTGAGCTACCTGTTCCAGTGCTCTGCTACCCTCAACCTAAAGTTCTTCTTGTTGTGGTAGAACTTGTGTTTTAGTTTATGGCCATTGTTCTTGTCCTGTCACTGAGCACCACTGAAGGGAGTCTGGCACTATCCTCCTGGCACCCACCTCGGAGATATTTATTTGCATTAGTGAGATCTCCTTACAGTCTTCTCCAGACTAAGCAGGCCCAGATCCCACCTCTCCCCATAAGAGAGATGCCCCAGACCCCTCATCATCTCTGTGGCCTCCACAGGACCCTCTTCAGTAGCTCCTTATCTTTCTTCAACTGTGGAAACAGAAAATGAACACAATACCCCAAATGTGCCTCACTAGGGCAAGAAGTGGGGCAGGATCACCTGCCTGACCTGCTGGCCACACTCTTCCTGATATATCCCAGGACCCCACTGTCTCTCCTAGTCCCCAGGGCACACACAGCCAGCTCATGGTCAACCTGTCACCCACCAGCACCCCAAAGTCCTACCCAGCAGAGCTGCTCTCCAGTGGATCAGCCCCCAACCTATGCTGGTACTGGGAATTATCCCCGCAGAAGCACAGACCCCATACCTACATCTTCAGGAAGAAAAGCCCCCTAAGTCTACTATCTCATTTTCAAATGCATTTTGTTCTCGCATAGTTGGAACTCTGCAACATTTAAGGACAAGATTTTATGCTAATTAATTTTTGTGCTTTTATCTCTACAGAAACACAGGAAACACAATCTGCTAAGCAGGTTAGCTTATAAATGGCGAGCACATGCACAAGACAGCCACATCAACATCCAGAAGACGTCTTGTAAAGAATGCCAGAGGAACAGAATCAACAAGATGAAAGCAAACTGCAAGAAAAATAGGTAAATATAGGTAAAAAACTAACAAACCCTACTACATCTTCCATAAATGATCATAAGGTTAGAAAGGTTTTTACTGTCAAATAGCTCAGTTATATAACTCCAATTAATAGTGAAGAGTTCTAAACAAACATTTTATGAATAGAAGTTAATCAACGTAAGGTTCATCCAAATTACTTTGTCTTTTGGGTGAAGAGCTAGAAGCAGGAGGAACCTGGATACTGCTTCCTGTGTCAAGGTTGGAGCAATTTGTAAATCTAAAACTGTAGTAATTAATAGCTACTTTGGAAACACATAGTACTCTGAAGAATTTCCATTAAAAAGGGATTATAAGCAACCCTATCAAGTTATTCTTCAAATATTACAAGGAAGAACAATTTCAAGAGTCTGGAGACAAGAATATAAATATGCTGCCGTGCAGGATATTGAGATTTAGTAAAAAAACAAATTCTGAAGAATAAGCCTAGAAGGAAACTTTCAAAGCTGAACAACGTTTTCAGTCTTTACCCTCCATGTGCTCAGTAACAATGAAATAAAAATAAACAAGTAATATTCCTCAGTCATAAGTGCTCTGACTGCAGACATAAGGAAAGGCTTTCTACCTCACCAGAAGACTGAAGGATAACCGAAAGGAAAAGTTAGCATCTTGTTATCTATCATATTCTGAAATGCCTGACGTTTTTATGTCTCATTTTCTAATATATTCAGATTTGCATATCATTTACACAAAAGATTCAATACTAAAACAGATATAAAACCAAAATTTTACCTGTCTTCAGCTTTGTGGGACATAAAGTAATGTGTGTTGTGGTCTTCAAACTCATTCCAAAAAGCACTGTCACTTAAAACATTGTTTTGTTCTTGAGATAATGCATTTCTTCTTAAGTCTACTTCCATGTTCTTTTGGTGACTATGCATTCTTGACAGAAAGAATGCACCAGAACTCATGTCGTCTTTGCCATGTCTCAAGGGACACTCAGGATGGCATTGCTGGACATCAGTAATTCCAGTCCTCCTCCCGGAATCACCTTCCTCTTCATCATCACTAGGGAGATAACTTTCTCTCTCCAGTTGTTTTGCAATATTTTGTTTTCTAATTTTAGGTCTCACTACTAGCTCAGATGCATTTTCTTGGTCAGTTTCTCCATCACTGATGTTTAATACATCAGCAACTGCTATGGGGGTTCCAATTCCAACATCCGCTATATGTTTTATCTGCTGTGTTTCATAACTGTCATTGTTCAGGCTAATTTTTGGTATAGCTTCATCTTCAGCAGATTTAAGTGTCCTATTGTTTGGACATGCCAAAGGAATTGGTCCTGCTTCTTCACAACCTTCTCTATAAATGCTGTGGTTGAAAGCAGACAGTTGGGACTGTAAGTCATTAAGAAACTCCACCTCTTTTTCACACTGAGAAAGTATGTTATCTAGTCTTCCCTGAATTAGACCTGCTGCTTCTCGTATCCAAGAATATTTGTCTAGAGAATCCTCTTCCTCTCCATCACTGCTATCTGGCTCATAGGAGTCAATGTTTACAAAAGCAATTCCATTTTTACCATTCAAATCACTATGCCCTCCAGACGTGTATTCTGCAAGGTCCGCAGGTTTTTCATAAGGATTCATCAAGTCTTGTGAGATTTTGTTGCCTTCTAGACCATAAGTGAATACAGAAAATGGTGATGTGGTCATTTCAGAAGTTTGGCAAACAGGTTCTCTACTGCCAGCATCATTTGACAAAGACTCATCTAATAAATCAGTAGAAACTTGAACCAATGGACTGGAATCTTCAGAGAAAGCTGTAAGAAAGAATGCACTGGAATAATCAAAACCAACAGAAATATTCTTGTCTACAACAACTGCTGATTAAAAAGGGACAGTTTACTAGGACTCCAATGCAAAGTGATAGGAACATTTACCAGAGATGTAGTCATTCTTCAATAATATACTTACTTTCTCATTTATACAAACAAAGCCTAGAGAAATAGATCTAAATTATACAACTCCAGCTACAGATGTGATAGGGGAAAAAAAGTATTAGAGGAACACATACACAAGCAGAATTTTTACACTATTTATATAAAAGGGAATTATAAGATAACAGAAAAACTGAAAGAACGTTTCACTCCATATTGGACTACCCATTCATTAACTGGCTAAATTGCACCTTGTACCACACTCAGATAAAGCCACTTACTACTACTGTAAATTACATACTAAAAGAACTGTACCTTGTACCTGCACCTTTGAGTGCAACTCCTCATAAGATGAAAATAGCAGGGTTGAATGTGGTATTACAGTTAATAGTTGCTTCATCACAAATGCATTTTAGTTATATTACACTTGAACACATCTTGCATAATAAGACAATAAACATCAAATCTGGCAGCAAGAGTTAAAGAAGATAAAACCATGTATACTACTGCTACTACAAAATCAATCCTTTGTTCAAGTATTTTTTTAACTCCTAACAAAGACAATATTACAGATTATATTGTACAAAATTTAATTTAAATTGACAGATGAGGCTCCATTACTAGGTTGGTGAATACCTGGCACTGAAATCTCATGAGCAGTATGCCCCTCAGCACTAGGAGTCTGGCTTCCAGGAAATAGTACTGTATCTAATTAGAATCTTGAAGCTCCTCCACAAAATTGTTAAAGCCAAGGCTGGGTGGCAGGCCTCTCTAGATATTGTCTAGTCCGCTCCTCTTGCTCAAGCAGAGTCATGTAAAGTAAGTTACCAAGGATCAAATCCAGTCATATTTTTGATATTGCCAATAATATCTCCTCCTATCTATTTTCTACAGTTTCTTAGATTCCTAAAGCATCTAAAGTTATTTGGATGGTAACTACATGGTACAGGTACTAAAGGGCGAACTAGGAAGGGTGCCTGCCCTCCTTGATTTATTACTTGGTAACAGACGGTCTCATGACCCAAGCAGAGACTGGTGACAGTCTTGGCCACAGTGAACACAAAGTGATTGAGATTAAAGTCTCTGGTGACAGAAGGAAAAGTAAAAACTTCAACACTGTTCATGAGGAGAACAGACTTCAGACTGCTCAGGGAACTAGTTAGTGAGATCTTGGGAAAATGCTTGTGAAGGTGCTAGTCCAATTTTAAGGACCATGTCCCAAGGGCATAGGAACAGGCAATTCCAAAAATGCTGGAAGTCAAGCAAGTGAGACAGAAGGCTGGCTTGGATGATCAGGGATCTTCTTTCAGAGCTAAAGCAAGAAAACACGGCTTATGGCAAATGGAAGCAAAATCAGGTGACATGGAGGAATACAGAGACGCTGCTGCCACTGTGGGGAGAAAAGTGATGTGGCTAAAACTCAGTTGGGGTGGATGCAAGCCAGAAACAGGGGCATTTTTATTGTCCCCCACTGGGGACAATAAAAAGCTTTATTAAATATGTCAGTAGGAATGGCAGTGCAGAAATAACATTAGCCCATTATAGGATGAGAATTGTCACCTTACAAACAGGGACAGAGACAAGGTAGAGATGTTAAATGACTTCTTTGATCATCTTCAAGACTGATGAACAGAGGACGTCCAAGGAAGTCCCAGTGCCCTGAACTGGAGCACAATGACCATGAGAATGATCAACTCCTAGTCATCCCTGAACTTGTTACGGGATCTGCTGCTGCTGCTGAATCTCTCTAAGTTTATAGGGCCTGATGGTATTCATCAGAGCATAGACAAGTAGTCAGCTGATGAACAGAACAACACAGCAAGGCCTCTCTCAATGATTTTTGAACAATTCTGGGAATCTGTAGAGATCTCAGCTGACAGGACACTGGCCAATACTGTCCCAGTTTTCAAGTAGGGCAAGGATAACCCTGGAAAGGCAGGCCTGCCAGTCCACTTGAGTGACTGACAAAATTAGGTAACTATTCTGGCGTAGTGAAAAACCTGAAGGAAATACAGCCATTGGTCACAGCCAGCATGGCTTCATGACAGCAAAGTCTTGTTTGTCATACCTAATTTCCTTTTATGATAAGGCATCCCACCTATTGGATCAAGGGAACCAGTTCATGTAATCTTTTAGTGAAGTATTTGATACTCCATGCCATAGGATCCTTCTGAACAAAACACCCAGCACACAGCTGCATAAACACATAATGTGCTGAGTAACTGGCTCATAGGTCAGGCACAGAGGGAATGGAGTAAAATCACACTGTGACCTGTCATTAGTGGGATTCCACAGGGCTCCATCCTTGGACCTGTGCTCTTCAAATTTTCATAAACTTAGACACAGGACTGCAAAGTACACTAAAGTTTGCTGATGACACTAAATCAGGACACTGGAGAACAACACTGGGGATCCTAGTCAATGGCAAGTCAACATGTGTAAGAAGTGCCCTGGCAGCCAGGAGGGTTTCTGTCCTGCCAGCTGGGCAAGGGAGGGGGGCTGTTCCACTCTGCTCTGCACTGGGGAAGCCTCACCTAGAGTGCTGGGGGAGGTTTTAGGTACCCCCATGTAAGATAAAAAGATATTACTGTCTAAAGGAGGGTCCTGAAGATGGTGAAGAAACCAACAAGGAGAAGATGCACAACAAATGGCTTAGATGACTTGGACTGTTCATCTTGGAGGAGACTGATAGGAGATCTCACTGGGCTCTTCAACATCCACAGAGAGGAAGGTAAGGGGCAGACCCTGATCCCTTCTCTATGGTGCCCAGTGACAGGACCCAAAGGAATGGCCTCAAGTTCTGTCAGGGAAGGTTTAGGTTGGGTATCAGGTAAAGGTTCTTGCCCCAGAGGGTGGCTGGGCACTAGAACAGGCTCCCTAGGGTAGCACCAGCCCTGATCACAGCACCAGCTTGACTGAGTTCAGGAAGTGTTAGGACAATACTCCTGGCACATGAAGTGATTCCTGGGGATGTCATATGCAGAGCTGGGCTCAACAATCCCTGTGAGCTCCTTTTAACTCAGAAAAAAGGCAGCATTTTAGGTAATACCTATCTACCCAAATATCAGCTGGGAAAAAACGTAGCCTAGTGGAGACAAAGAAAGCACATCAATCCAAAATTTTTCTGTAAGATAAATTTGAGGAGTTGTAATACACTCACAAACAAATGTAAAGGAAAGGCATTTTGTTATTAGACTAGTTTACATACAAAGCAACTGTACTAAGAACAGGGAGATAACTGTTATGGATTAACACAGTTTGGTTTTTAGTTGAAAAAAAAAATACAGAATACCACCCTGTAAGGACCTTTGAATTCCTCCAAGAAGGACAGACCTATTGGGAGCCAGTTCTTGGCTACTGGCATGTGGTTTGACCACTGAGAAGACAGAATGTGACTTTTGGTGATACCCACCTAAAGCTGAGAATGTGTCGGGGCCGCCCTCTTTCCCTGCAGGTGATCCCCCCGGTGACCCCGCACAGCCGCCACCGCACGGGCCGGGCTGGGCCGGGCCCCGCTGGCCCTGGGAGGCNATGTGTGCAGCTCCCGCTGGCAGAGACCGCATCACCGCCGCAGGCCTCTTTTAACTCTCTCCTGCCAGCAGATGAATGAGCTGTCAAGGCACTGGCCTTTCCTGGAGTGAGGACAGACAAGATAACTGAGTTATAAGGAGACACAGCATGAAACTGAAGTCAAGTGAAGAGAGAGTGGAAAGACTATTTGGGGAAAAGGAAGAAGGATGGCCTAATGTGGATGGACATTTTTAGTAAACTATGGAGAACCGTCTGTTTTTTCCTGTAACATACAGATGCTGTTTGGGGGGGATGTAAAGTGCTAGTTAAAACTGGCGTCAAGATTTTTGCTCCTAAGGAAAAGGAGGTTTTTTTCGTGGTTTTTTTTTTTCTAGTTTTTTTGAGATGAAGATGATTTTGGAAACAAAGAGAATCTTTGTTTTATACTAGAGGAGGAATCCTTAAACAGTACTCTCAATAAGCAGTTTATCACCTACATGCAGAGTTGGGAAAGTTTCTAATGGGTAGGATTTCACGGTTTGCACAGGCTCCTTTCAAGTGGCTGCAGATGTGTGGCATGGAAGCCACCAGAGGACTGCTCATGTAACTGTACTCATGTAATCATGTCTCCATAAGTCTCAGAAAGACTCCTTTCCTAAAAGAATTGATGAAGGATTATTTTTAAATGGCAAAACTGACTGAAATTACAGGTTTTGTCTTTTTTCATGTTGTGTGTAGGAAAGGGAATACTTGTGGGGGGAGGGAAGAATGGCTTGAAAGTGTTTGTTTTTTCCTTCTCTCATTTTATTCTTCTTAGTGTGTGTGAATAAACTATTTTTTTTTGTAATTTTTAGGTAAGGCTGTTTTGGTTTTTTGGGTTCTCCTAGTCATAGCTCAGAAGATATCAAACACTAAACCTTCACGTTAATTGGTGCATTTGCCAGGAAACGTAAAAATTGGCGAATGTGAAACCATTACGTATTTTGGTGTTTCCGCCCAGTTGTGAATTAAAACCTTTACAATAATACACCCTTAAACTGCATATATCTAATGACCCATAAAATAGCTGCATGCTGCTCCATGTAACTGAAACAAGAAATGTGGTAGCATTATATAGAGACTATAGGAAGATTTCCCCTAACGTCAACACTGCCTTACAGGAAACAGACCTTTAACTAGATGAAAGTATAGAAAATGTATGAAGCATGGACGACAATAAACACTTCAATTACTAAAGATTAAAACCACTCCAAGATGATCTATATCACATAACAGAGTACAAAAATGATTGAATAGAAAGCTAAAACAGCACTATGCCATTATCATTTAAAAAAATTAGAGTAAGAAAGCAGCTTCAAAATAGTCTATAAGGGAAAGAGAAAAAAAAAGCTACATTTTAGAGCTATAGAATCACTCAGGTGGGAAAATTCCATCAAGGTATCAAGTGCAACCATAAATCAACACTGCCAAGTCAACCATTAGACTAAGTATACACACCTTTTAGGGTGTAGAAGGGAATACAGGTAACCTTGCCCTTGATAAGTAACAGCTGTGTTAATTACCCTGATGAGTCACAGCTATATCCAATAAAGACAAGTGTGATAAAAGAAAGTGGGTTAACTAGTGAGGAGAGGATCACGAAGGAAGAGGAATCGGGAGGAAGAGGGAAGGAGAGAATCATGAAGAGGGATCCTGGGGACAGAGAATCACCGCTGTGAGGTCAGTCTGGGTCTGCAGGCTAGAGCCTATTGTTGGAACCTGCAGTCACAGCCTAGCTGGGTAAAAGCCTGCAGTCAGAGTCTGCAAACTAATACCTGCAGTCAGTTTAGCAGGAAATAACCAGCAGTCAGAGGCTGCAAGGGAAACCTACAGTAGGAGCTTGCTGCAGCCAGAGTCAGTGAAGAGTTGGAGTCAGGATGGCTGAGTTGTACAGAGGAATAAACCAGGACCCTTTTCATGCTGTGATAAACAAGAAGTCTGTGTCTCAGCTCATCTCTGCCCACTAAGAAGAGGGCTGCTGTAACATCCAGAAACTGGCAACTCTGCCACTTTCCTGGGCAGCCTCTTCCAATGATTGACAACCCCTCTGGTGAAGGTATTTTCCCTAACAGCCAATTAAGCCTCCCCTGGTGCAATCTGAGGACATTTCCTCTTGTTCTATCACTTGTTATTGGGCAGAAAGACCAACACCCACCTCACTGCAGACTCCTCTCAGTACAGAGTAGGAAGGTCCCCCCTGAGCCTCCTTTTCTCCAGGCTGAACACCCCCACCTTCCTTCAGCTGCTTCCCATCTGACTTATGCTCCATACTCTTCCCCAGTCCTGCTGCCCTTCTCTAGACATGTTCCATGTCCTTCCTAAATCGAGGGGCCCAGAACTGGACACAGGATTGAGATGTAACCTAACCAGTGCCCAGCACAGGGGGTTGATCACTGCTCTGGTGCCACAGGCCATTTTGCTGTCACAGAGCAGGTGCCCTTGGCCACCTGGGCATGCTAATGGTTCACATTTAGCCAGTGTTAAGCAGTACCTGCAAGTCCTTTCTCCAAAGGTACTTTGGAAGATCTAAGGCTGAATCAAATGGGGGTTTTTAAGCTGAAAACCTTAGCCAAAGAAATGGGACCATATTTCTAATCCAAAAAGCCATTCTGTATCCCTCTATTAAATTATTATTCAGATGCTAATGTCACAGAAGGCATTTTGGTAAATACTAACATCCAATATTCATTAAACAAGAAAAGGCTGATATAAACAAAAGAGGAAATTTTAAAGATTTTTCAGAGGCTTAAACTGATTTTCACAAGATTAGAACAGTCATTTGCTTCCAAATGTGAATTTTAATTTGGAGACAAAATAATTTGAGTGTTATTATCTAGTTTGTTAGAACACATTAACTCATTATAATTGTTCTTCAGGCAAAACTACACCACCTAATATAAGTTTATTAGATTATTTATACTCATAGAATGAAATTTAGTATAAAAGCAAGTTAAAGACATAGGAAATGTACTTTTCATATTATTTAAGTGGCTCAATAACATGAGTTACTTAATGTGGCTCTTAATGTTCCTTCCTCTCTGGCCCCAACCATCCCAGTTTGCAACAAAATGGCACATACACAAAAATATGTACATACATAAAGAATCCTCTTTCTGAACATCTTCTAATTCTAATTGTTTGCAGCTGTCATTCTGTTGATGGCCATCTCTGTCTTGATTATTCAAAAATCGTCTAAACCCAACGTAGGAATGTTTTCTTCCACATCTTCCACCTGTAATAGTCTGATATCCTCCTGTAGGTTTGGGCCAGGCAGTTTTGCCAAGTCCTTGGCCCATTGCTACATGAGATTATGGAGGAAAGAAAAAGACAGAGACACCTGTTAGACAACAATATGTCTTGGCAGTTTCCCTCTTCCCTAACACTTTGATATATATTTGTTATCAAGGAATATTCTATTTCTCTAAAGTCTTATGTTTCATTAACAATATGATTATTAAGAACAAAGTGCTCTGGACCCATATGTTGTAAAATCATGTAACAGTTTTCACCTACACTAAATAATACTGGCAAACACTGTGGCCCCACCTTAGCACACTTTTAGTAAATAACAGACTTAATTTTTTTTATAGATCAATCCCAGATGTCACAGCTTTTAAAATTTTTTTCCACTCTGTTCATAAATCTGATGCAACACATATATCAGCTTGCTGAAAAGATTTGTAAGCAGTACAATGGAAAATCCTTCAGTTAATACAGCACAATTCAGGCAGCCCTAGCTAGCTTATCTTTGTGACTGGAAAAGTATAATTAATCAAATCACACCTTCAAAAACCAAAGTCCCAGGCAGAAACCTATATACTGCTAGAGGTAGTATATTCAGGCATGGCGATACAATGCTTCTTCTCATGGCAGTTTTTCATACTATTGAAACTTACAGCTTTTACCAAAATATGGGATAAGGAGTAACAGGAACTTGAGAAACAGTGGAAAAAGGCTGCCAATACTGTAATAAAGAAGACTATAATACAGTGGTATTATCAGGTAATAATAATTTAACACAAGGGTTCATGCCCAAAAGGTGCTGCTTGTACAAGTGCAATTACAAGTTCACTATTTCAGATATAGTGACTTCTTGTGTCCCTCTAACTTATTTTTTTACTCCGATCTTTACTAGATATGGAATTAAATTTTTTCTGTTTTTGAAACTCACCAAATTAAAAAGTTAACATTAAAGACAAGGAAGATAAAGTTTGCAACCATTAATATAGGGTATTATGAACTTCAGAAGCTTTTTTATTTCCTGGCTGTGCAACTAATCTTTTCATTACACTTAAGAACAGAGTATTTATGGGCAGAGACATGAAACAGATTGAACCTTTGCAGAAAAAAATTAGCAGGTATCTGAGGCTTTTTTCCCCTCATTGATCTATGAAGGTCTGTGTAGTTTGATTACACATAATTTTCCCTGGAAATATTTTTGAGTATTTGTCCAGACCTACCTATCCTGCATTAAAAACCAGAACCTAAAATGTTTGTTTTGTTAACTATACCACTCCTGCAATCTTTAGAAAGGTGAAAACTCTGGTGTCTTTTTGCAAAACAAAAATCCTGGCAACTAATGCAAGAAAAAACAGGACTGACAATTCATTTTCCTGTCTTGTCATCCAGTAGTTAATATATTTAAGTCAACCAGCAAGTTATTTTTTTTTCAACCAAGCACTGACAATTCTGAAATTTCTCTTGATTACAACATGGTTGATCAGCAGACTGCCAGAGGGAGCTGATAATTAGCAGCCACATCTAAATCTGCAGAATGAAATCCAACAGATTACTAAATCAGAACAGCAATTTAGAAATCTCAAACAAGTGGTTGAAACAAACAAGGTAAAAATACAACAAAATTGCATAATTCCTAATATAATTTTGTTCTCTAAAATATCAGTATTGTTCAAAAACAGATGTCCACTCAGAGACAAGCTCTCTGAATGCAAGTATTTTGTTTTTAAAAAACTGGTGTTCACAACATGCAAAGTCTGTTTAATGCACTACATTTTTTGTTCCAAATAATGCTCTTGCATACAGAGTCTCTCATCACATATTCAACTGTTTCTAGAAGATAGAGCAGGCAGTTATTAGTCTTCTGTCCTGGGGAAGAATTATTGGATCAAGACAGTGAAACCTTTCACCACTTACTGGAAGTATGGATTTCAATTTAGTTTCAGAAGAAGTTTCAACTTCTACCTAAATACAAAATCTCCAAAATAAGAGAAGGAGGCAGGCATTTATTTGCCTACATGCCTAAAATAAGCAACATGTATCCACATGAATGCACAGACCAACTTACAAGAAACCCTTCAGGCAATGAAGCTGTGAAACACAGTATCCTCTCTCAGGTATTTCTTCCAGGCTAGCTCAGCCTAAGAAGTAGGTATTGCTTCAAAAGCTCAGTTTGGTAGACCTGTTCAAAGCACACCCAATAGTCATCAACAAGATGCCTTTCTGCAAAACTGACCAGTCTTAGAGAAGCAGCACAACACTAAATAAATAAGGTAGGGCAAACAAGCAAATTATTCACTTCTCTAGCTGAAGATGTTTATACACACACCTCCATAGTTCCAGAATGTTATCACAGCCACCTGAATTCCTCAAAAGGATCATGAACACGAAAACACTTTGGATTACCAGAGCTGATTAAAAAAAAATGGGAGAGATTGTCTCATAAAACACACCATTCACAAACTGGTAGGTCCAGCCTTTAAAAGGCACTGTGCCTTAATCACTGACAGAGTGGTGTGCTTCCCCTTCCACAAACACTGCACTAAGGACACCACTCCCAGAGAAAGCAAATTACAAGCTACAGCACAGAAAGCCTCAGAATCTAGACCGAATTCCTACCAACTTGTCCTCTTCTACAGATTAAAAAAAAAAAGAAAAAAAATCCCTGGTTTTCAAGATGTAAATGTTCAAGGTCAAAGTAGATGCATGCCTGCATGTGTTCACAACCTAGTGCTGTAACTGTAGTTACAGAAATCATCCATACTCTTGACCACAATACTACATTAAAAAAAAAATCTCAAACCAATTTACAGAGCTAGATGTAGGACAACTGGAATTTCCTGCTCAGACAGATGCTGGCAGGATTCTGTCCTCGCCCACTGAAACCTAGTCACCTCCCTTTACACTCCTCAACTCCCTCACATCCTGTGCACTAATGCCAAGAGCAGCAGCTCTCTTGGTCAAGGAGTGCATGACTGAGGGCCATGAAGGTGATCTGAGG
This sequence comes from Aegithalos caudatus, assembly GCA_013389925.1. Classification (NCBI taxonomy): domain Eukaryota; kingdom Metazoa; phylum Chordata; class Aves; order Passeriformes; family Aegithalidae; genus Aegithalos; species Aegithalos caudatus. The sequence continues at coordinate 44,574 of WEIU01013745.1, forward strand.
ATGGAGCACCCTTCTATGAAGACAGGCTGAGAGAGCTGGGGATGTTCTGCCTGGAGAAGGCTCCAAGAAGACCTTAGAGCAACCTTCCAGTATCTAAAGAGGGGTTACAAGAGAGCTGGAGAGGGACTTCCTACAGGGTGTTCAGGGCTATTACACAGGAGGAAAGAACTTGGCAGAAGGTGGCTGGGAGGCTCAGTGGAGAGTGGGCAAGGAGTTGGGGGAAAACAGTCCCAAGTTGTCATCATTTTCTGCTGCAGGAAGTATTTAACTAGTTTTTTTGTTTGGTTGGTTTTTTTTTTTAGAAATGTGAAGCTAGCCATTTCTCTAAGAAATATTTTTTTCAATCTTTTAACAACTAATGTTTTTTATGTTATTCATCAGATTTTCCTAGCATTTGTAAAAAACTTGCATGCATATTTTGGACCCTATCTCAACACTTGACATAGAAATAATAATAAACCCTTTATTCTATTCAATTGCTATTTTTTCTCTTATACCAGTAAGCTGCAGAAAACACTTTCTCCTACAAGACAAGAAGATCTCACATTCAAGGTTTGACAAGGGAATGCCTAGGTTATCGTCTTAAAAAATAAATCTTCATTTATTCACAGAAGTATACAAATTCATTTGGCTGTCAAATGGGCAAAATTTAAAACCAACTCATATTCTTCACACCCTTGCCCTTAACTGATTATTTCTGAATCATAATGAAATCACACCCCTCATCAACACAAATAAATGTTGCAGGTAAAAAGTATCCACATTTGTTGCAGGTAAAAAGTATCCACATTGTCTTTTAAACTGTATTATCCAATATTCTTTACCTGGAACCAGTATTCTACATCTCATTCTTCCCTGCAGGTAGTGAAAGCTTCTAAGTGCAGATTAATTTTTTAAAAAATTGAATTAGAATGCAGAATTTTCAGTTTGCTAAGCACCACTGCTCAGGACTGCAAAGAGGTAACTTCATTTCAGTTAACAGAAGAAAGGCACACAATCTCAAAAACCTGAGGAATATTTCAATTTAAGTAACTGAAACAACGTACTACTGTCATAATTTTTCTCTTGCTTCTATGAGCAGATTAACACTGTAATTATTTAATTTTTTTTTACTATGCTTACAAGTTTCAAACTACATACATAGCAGATTAATAGTCAAAGCAATGAATATTCAGTTAAAAATTATTTTCACTGTCTGGTATTTACCTAAACCTCAGAAAACCATATGCCAGAGTCTAACCCTGGTAGGCAGCTAAGCACCACACAGGTGGCTCACTCACTCTCCCACCTAGTGGAAAAGGAAAGAGAATAAGAAGCATAAAAGTGGAAAAAACACATGGGTTGTGATAAAGAGAGTTTTGGATTTTTTTTTTTTTTAAGGGGAAAAAAAAAAGGCAAGGAAAATGAATAATGCAAAACCCCCCTAACTGCTCACCAGCAACCCAACAATGCTCAGACAGCTCCCAAGTCACAGCAGCCTGGCCAACCTTCTTCCCCCTGCCAGCTGAGCAAGATGCCACTCGGTCTCAAATATCCCTTTGGTCAGCTGGGGTCACCCATCCCAGCTGTGTCCCCTTCCAACTCTTTGTGCACACCCAGCCTGCTCACTGGTGGGGTGAGAAGCAGAAAAGGGCTTGACTCAATGCAAGTCCTGACCAGCCATAACAAAACTGTTATCAACATTGTTTTCAGCCAAACATAAGGAACATAATCCCATGCAAACTCCCATGAAGAAATTTAGCTCTATCCCAGCTGAAAAAAGTGTGCTGCATGATAAGGAAAAATCAAATCTTTTTCTTATGGATCCAACAAATTCAATCAAAAGTTCCTTCCTCAAACTCTCTGGTTTAGATTTGACTTAAGGCTCCTTACTAGAATATATTCTGAGAACACAGTAGTGATTACTTCCATAAGAAGTATCAGCTCAGCTACAAGTACACTTACAAAGAGAATATGCTTTGGGGACATACTTTCCAGGCACTGTCTTCATCAACCATTTTGAACTCTCCTTTGAGCTACAGATTCCACCAAGCCAATGTTTTTACACAGTATAGTTCCTTCTTTTTCTGAGGCTGGAAGTAGCCTGTGGTCCAATTCAGTAAGGTGTCAGGCTGCCCCACTACTGATTTAATTTTAAATTAGAATATTGTTTAGTTGTGGGTTTTTTACCTCTTAGATTACATTTAAAAAGACCTCGAAAAGCCATGATCATATCAAAATATTCTGAGACTCTTGCCAAAAGAGGCAAATGATCACCAGCAAACTAAGAGCAGGTTCCTCCCACTTAAATACTATATGGTTTCTGTTTTGCATTTCCCTAAAAGCCTGCAGTTTGTATGCAATCTGTGCCATAAATGCAAAACTGAAGTTCTGAATTATTAGTCTATTAATATTACACCTGTAAGTATTAATTTTCTGAATAATTAAATTTATGTATTTACCAAAGCATTAGTCAGCATGCAGACTAAAAGAAAGAAATTGATTAGTATTTTGGACATCATCTGTATATTCCAAATCTCAATTAATGACCTCCTATAGTCATCATAAACAATTCACAACTCTACCCAAATGCCCCACATAAGGCAAATTTGGGATGAAACTTCCAAAGGGGTCCTTTTCAAAAGCAGATTCAAGTGGCCCCTCGCCCTACTGGTTCAAGAAAAGATTTCCTTGGAGAAAAGTGGAAAAAACTGTTTATTTAACAAGCAAACTATTCACAAGCATAAAAAAATTGAGTATATTAAACAATGGAACCTCCTGTTGTTCTGAAGAGGTTAAAAATTCAGGAAGTCCTTTTTGTGGGGTGTAGCTTGGCTCACTCAGTCTCTTATCAGTTTCTCCTGCACTGGAAAATGCCATGTTCCAGGCCCTGGTGGGCCACAGGTGTAAGCTCCTGGTGTTTTTCTGGGTTTTCAGTCCAGAGCAGAGCTGGTCAGTTCCAAAAAAAAAANCCTTCACTCTCAGAACCAGTCTTAAAGGTGCAGAACTCAATATCCAGTATAACAGAACAGACAACTGGGGATAAATGCATCATAAAGTCACCCTAGGACACCAAATTATGAAAAATGTTTTGCCAGACTTGAAACGGAGCAAGTGCTGCCACTACACAAGAGTGAATTAAAGTATATGCATGAAAGTATCAGGTGGCTGTTCTAAAAGAAATGCATTAGATGCATTCACAAGACAAGTCATGAAGCAGAGACAAAATTTCTGTAAGCCCAGAACTCCCTTAGCAAGTGGAGCCCAATCATCACTTTCCATACAGAGGCGTCTGAATGAGCAAGTTGCTACCAACAACCACCTTATGGCAGGTCCTTTCTGTCTTTCAACATCCTCCTGGAACTGAAGATTCTCCCATCCTCTCATTCAGGCTCTTCTGACCAACATGAGAGCACAGAATTCACCTAGGCTGTTTGCCATCTGGTCACTTCAGCCAAGGCACCAGAATTATGACGGTGCTCTGATGCAGCTTCAGATGTCACTACAACATTTGGCTGTCAAGTTGTCAAGCAGCCTACACAAATTCACTCAGCCCTGCCAGATCTCCTTCTCTGAGAGTCTAAGTCTGTCTTCATTTTTAAGAAGCTCAGCAGGCTGTTGCATTAGCACAGCTGAGGTGACAGAACTGAGTCATTCCGGTACTGATCTGATACCATTCTCTGATGGTCTATCTGCCTCAGCACTATACACAACTCCTACATTATTTCCACATTTTTATACTGACTTGCTCTAACTTTAGCCCAGTTTTCTTTACTTTCTTATAACATAACTGTAAATAGTTTGAATGCATCATTTTCATATCCCCTGATGAAAATCCTCAATCCTGTTTGATCTGATAAACTGACAGCTTTGCCTTACCACTGTAAAAATCCATTTTACAGCTTTTATCCTAACTAACAGCTTCAGCAGAAATTACACATTAAATCTCAAGAGGGAAGATTAAGCAACTGCAGTACTAAAAGCTTTTAAAGATGAGGACAATGTGTATGCCATGTACTAACCAAGTAACAGCAAGCTCCATCCTCCCACAGAAAGCTAGCATTTTAACTTTCAGACTAAAAAGCCTAAATCCACCAGTAGTCCCTATAGCAATCCATTCTGTTAATACATCACTGCTAATCATTAGGCAAGCTTACCTCTCCTTCCCCAGTATCATAAGTTTGTGTATTCTAAATAGGTATACTAAACAAAGGGCCCAGAAGTAGTAATTTTTACCTACCGCTTGTCAGAAGACATACAGAAATTCAGACACCAATCCCCCACCCCCGTATCTGTTCTCTTATGACTTTCACATCTCATATTCTTGTTTAAGTTCTGATTATAAACTTCCTAGAGGAGGAAGCACATCTCTGCAACTGAAACACTTCCAATAGATGCCAATAATCAACAAGATGCCAAGACTTGTCTACACTTTAAGCAGAAGAGGTACACCTTTACTCTTGTCAGTGCATATGACCCCAAAACACTTTAAGAAACCAGAACAATCACTTCCTTTCCTCCTGATAAACACAGCAATTAGAAATGACAAAAGAATCCCAAGGTGGAAGTGCAGGTCATGGAAACACTTACATGATGGAGAGATATAATTCAGATTAGAAAGCCCAAAGATGTATTTTTGCACTGCTATCATCATATATAACTGTCTTTATTAAAGCAAAGTTAACCCAAAACATGGAATCAAACATTATCCACTATCAGAAGCAGAAAAGGCAATTTTTAAACTTTTTTTTTTTTTCTAAGTTGGGAGGTTTTTTGATTTGGTTTTGTTGCTGGTTTTGGTTTTCTTCCTGAAGAACAGTGAGGTCCCAGCACTTCAAACTCTTCTTCTTTAATAAACTTAATTCTTTATCTTGGATACAAGGGTAACAAAAGCCTCTGATCCAATCAACAGAGAGGAGAGCTCACCTGAAGTGTCATGAAACAGAATCTGAGGTGATTCCAATATACCTGTGAAGAAGTAAGATCATTCTCAAAAAGAAAGCATGGGATATTATTGTGAAATAGGAATAAACAAATGAGGGAATTACTAAAGGGGGGAACAATTGGCAATGTCAGCTAAGCAGAACTGCAATGGAGGATTATAGAGGACCACAATAGGCAAGTCACTGCTTCCCTATCTTTTGGCAAATAGCAACACACAGCTGCATTAGAGTGAAAACTTCAAGACAGGAAAAATAACCCTTGTATCCTGATGAACAATGTAAATCAGGTCTTAGGCTCTGCATACAGTTTTTAAATACCTTGCGTGAAAAAAAGATCACTGTTTTCCCTGACACATGGAAATAACACATGGAAATGAGGTAATGGATATGTTTCTACCAGCAAAGACATTGTATTCCTCAAACAGACTGCCTGGGGAGGCTGAAGAATATCCATCAGAAACACAGCTCAAAGAAAAGTATTCAAACAAACATCTAGTGAAGAATAATCACTGGGAGGAGGGCTGGGAAAGAGGATAAGCCTGACAACTGTTTGAGGTCCTTAGAGCTCCACAGTCATTTCCCTAACCAAAGCTCCAGAATTTCAGATATTAATTCTGCCCCCAGGCTGCAATCACAGTTCTACATACCTACTTTTGGATGCAGTGGAAAACCTATGGGTTATTTCCTCCAAACTCCTCATGCTACAACATGATAACCCATAACTATTTGCTTGTTTTCACATAGAAGTTAAATCACAATTAATTTTTATTACTTTTACAATTTTTCTTTTTAGAAGTTTTTGAAAGGTTACACAATATACTGCATGAAATTTTACTGGGTTTACTCAGTATGGTACGAGTACTTGACTTTTTTTTGTCATCTCCTTTTAAAAATCACTAGTTTTCACTTAAAGCACCCTATTACAATCGTGGAAATCTATTACAAATCCATTACCTAGGAGCCAAGTTTCAGGCCTCAAAAATACTGCTGCAGGTTCCTGACAGTACTCTCAAGAACCCCACACCACAATTTTTTTTAAGCTGCCAAATGACAAATAGCTGATTCACCAAACATATAATGACAAAGATTAACATAGTTAACATATGAAGTTGACTATAGCACTACTGAAACAAATGGCAAATTTTGCTATGGTATAAAATCACCTGAGTTAGGGAAACTAATCTTGAATGTTTCAGAACATTCTTGCACTAAGCTGACATGGTAGAACACTCTGGTATAACCAATTATTGCTAGTCTCCTGAGCAAATAATACACAATCGACCCTCAGTATCAGAACCATTTCTCTGTATACACTTTTCTATGGTATCAACTAGTGGCATCATTTAAATCTCAAATTCATTATCACCTTGGATTTTCTTTTCCCTGCCTTGCTTCTAGCAGAGAGATATTGATGATGCTACAGCAGTACCTAAAAATCACATGGGACTTTAGAATCTGAACAACCACAAACTTTGCAGGTCCTGTTTTAATAACTGTTAGGGACACACACGTGCCAGCTGGAACTCTTGCTGCTTCCACAGTCACATATTCAGTTACCTGAAATGCTGCAGAAGGCTTTAGTGTAAAAACATGACACTTGAAATTAATCAAATTTGAAAAGCTGTTTTAAAACTATTCAGAATGATTAATGCCATTGGCAGCAGACACATGAGCATTTAGCAATTTACATGACCACCCACTCTGTCACCCTTGCATAGTATTGCACTCATTACTATGAGCTCATCAATAATTACCTCAATTTCCTATATAAATAAGTCATAGCCCTGCTCCACATAAACAGTCAGGTGTGGCCTTTATGACAACCAAGGTTCTTTTAAGAACTACTGCATTTTGGACCTTGACAACTCAGGTAACTGCCCCCATATTAAACATGCACAACACCACTACAAGCACTTCAGGACATTTCCCTGATAAACTGCATGGTGTGTTTTGTTTGAGTCCAGGCTATCAAAACCACAGAAGCTGAAGTTCTACACACTGGTTCAGGTCAGTGTCCTTTAGGAACAATTACAGTACCCCATCCATGGATGTTATGAACAGAAGGCTGAGATGAGCTCATTGTCCTTCTCCCGTAGTCTGGGTTTATATCTCTGCTTATTCCACATTTGAAGTTGTTCCTGCAACTGGAGCATTTATTTCATGGTATTAACTGAAGCTTTTAAACACATTTTCCACCTGAAATAAATGCAAAGTAACCCTTTAGAACCTGTCAAAATACACTACTAAACATCTAGATATTGTAACTGAACTGGGCTCTCTACTGGACTTATAGACCTATCCAATAAAATGCAGGGGGGTTATTACTGTATCAGTAAATACATGAATTAGAGCAATTTTTTTCCCCATACTTCGGTCAAAATACTATTCAGAAATATTAGAACAAGCCTTGATGGAATAGTAAGTTTTATGGTTACAGCTTCAAATGACATTCCCATCTCCAATTACTTCAGATGCCAAATGAATATGATTCACCCTGCAAAACACTTGACTGCCTCAAAAACAGCCCCTACTGCTGTACAGCACAGCAACACTTGGTTTCATTCAAGCCTTCCTAAGAATCCAAGAATCAAAACAAACTGAGCTCAACAAGTACTATGGGTCACCAAGGAGAATACTGGGTAAAAATGGCAACAATGCAGGCTCAGCTTTTTGCAACAAATACCTATTACAGTGTTCGTGGAAGTCATCCAATACATCCTAACAGTATTTTTCAGTTGCTATGCTAAACTGCTTTTGCAAAAGCACACATCTTCATAGGATCAGCTAGCTTAACAAGGCAAAAATCCATAAGTATTTCTTATTTTGATGAGGCTTTGACGTGTCAAGAAATCTTGCACCTTATTACATTGCACTGCAATTCACTCTATCAGCAAAGGAAATTTTTAAAATGGGCCTATTTCAAAGAAGTTTCCTGATCCTGCATTTTAATGAAACTTCAAAATACTTTTGTGAACTTTTTTCCAGACTTCTTCCTTAGTGGGTGAGAGAAAAAATCAACTCTGTCAGAGTCTGACTCAGCTACAAGTAAACTTATTTTAATCACATACATTTTTGTGGACTATTTTAAATAAGCATACTTCTCCAAAATGAAATTTCAACCCATAAAGTATGTGGTCTTCATTTTTGTATTAAAGAGAATGCTAACAGACTGACACCATTCTTCAGTAAACATTTTCTTCTAGATAGTGTGGCAAAAATCCAATTAAAAGTAATTTTCTAAACTTCTTAACTGTGTGCACAGACAAATGCAAATCAAGAACTACACTAAAAAAAGAAGCGCTGAATATGTTACAGTATAGGAAAAAGACCTAAACAGTGTCTCTAAGCTTTAAAACACATCCTATAAAGTACACAGCCTCTAAACTTATAACAAACTTTCTAAATTTTTGTGCACCACGGGGATTCACGTGCTGTGCAACTCATATGTTTCAGTTAATTCACCAGCAGTACCCAGTAAAGCCCATGTGCAGTGCAGGGCATCCTGAGAACGTTCAGCTCCACCACAGCCAACACCGCTCCCCACAAGCACTACAAGAGAACTTCCAGAGGTGCAGTAGGAGGTGCAACTCTCCTCTAAGTGCAAAACCCATCCGGGGCAATGTAACTACAGGTTAATTAATGTCACTCGTACAAAAAAAAAAAGCACATCAACTACAAGCACTGACAATCTCCCCAGGATTCGGGGCCCAACTGCGCTGCTGGCTCGGACTTCCCCCCCTCAAGCAAAGAGAGAAGTGCGTTTCACAACCTCGCTGAAACGATGTCAGCGATGTCACTTCGCCAGTCCCTCTGCTCAGACCCACGGGTACTTGGCTGACGTAAGGAAGACCCCGCGCAGGGACCTCCCCTTTCCCCGGGAGGGGAAACTGACTCACCGCCACGGTGTTGTGGGAGAAAAACTACAAAACACAACAAAAACCCCAACCAAACACGATTCAACCAAACCAAAACAACAAAGGAAGGGAATTAATTGCAAGCCCTCTGCCCCCGAAGGCCTGCCCGTGTTTGTTCTATCGCGGCGCCCCCGCCCCCACAAACAGCCCCGGCCCTTCAGGGACGGGCACTCACGGGGCCACAACACCCCGCCCGCTCTGCCCTCTTGACCCACCGGCTGAGGCCCCTGCCCTCGGCCGCAGGCCCGTCTCGGTGGGAAGGAGCAAGGCCGCTGCTCCAAAGCACAAACGACCATCCGAACTACTACTACCACCACCACCGCTGCCCGGCACCCCAGGCCCCCGCCCGCCCCCTTTATGGCGCCCCGCGGGGCCAGGCCCGCACCCCACNNNNGGGCGCCCGGGGCGGGCCCTCAGCCGCCGTCGACCGCGGTCGCCTCTGATCGCCGCCGCTTTTAACCATGGCTTTGCAGGGTTTGTCGGGCTGGAACAGCGGCAGCAGCCCGGTGCTAGGCAGCCGCTCCCTCACTCCTCACCAGCAGGACAGGGGAGAACTGAAACGGTGAAAAGTACAAAACTCATGGCTTGGGATATTGACAGTTTATAATAGGGAAAGCAAATATCCTGAAATATACACACAAGCAGAGCACACAAGGAATGAATTCACTGCTTCCCGTGGGTGGGCAGCTGTTCAGCCATTTCCAGCTGAGCAGGGCCCCATCACACTAATGGTGACTTGGTAGGACACACCCCATCATTCCAAATGTCCCCCTTTCCTCCTTCTTAGCCCCACTTTATACACTGACTGTGATGCTATATGGTCTGGAAGGTCCCTTTGGTCACTTTGGGGTCACCTGTCCTGGCTGTGTCCCCTCCCATGCCCCATCAACCTCCTCACCAGCATGGCAGTGTGAAAAGCAGGGAAGGCCTTGGCTCTGTGCAATCTCTGCTCAGCAATAATACAAACATCTCTGAATTATCAACTCTGTGGTCAGCACAAAAACAAAACACAGCCTTATACTAGACACTGTGAAGAAAACTACCCCAACCCAGTCAAAACCCACACAGACTTGACTTAATTTTTATTAATATTAGTCGTTCATCAGAAAAATTGCTCAGTGTCAGCTTTGTGAGGAATATTTCAACTAGGATAAGCTTACATTGTTTGACACTCTTATCAACACAAGTATTGCTACACTTTGTTCCAATAATAAACAAGAGTCAGTTCTTGGAAAATAGAAAAAGAAAAAAGTAATAGATTATGGCATCTTCTTCCATCTATGGCAAAATTTTTTTGGCTGTTCAATATTTTCATATTCGGTACACTCTAAATGTTTAGGAATTAATAATTTATGAATGCCCATATCTATCTACTGAAACATGACAACCATGAAAGAGAACAAGCTTCATCCTCAAAGAAGAAAACAAATGAACCCTGGGCCTAAAGAAATGTAATTTCTATTAATATAGCCCATATTTGTGCTGCCATTCAGCAAAAGGAATCCAAGAATCAAACTCCTCCCTTCCTCCCTTACATTATCAGTTCAGTTCTCATTTTTAGTTATTTTGCTCTTCTGTGTTTTCTTTCATTATTTTTCATGTCCTTCCAGTTTAAGCAAGAGAAGTGACAGGACACACTGCAGCTAATTTCTAGTGTTCCAATACCTTGGCCAGTATGTGCAACGCTAGCTGCCAGCCAGGAAGCCTCCTAAGTGGCTAACTGGGGAGTTAATGCTCCACAGAAATCCTGACTTAGTTTTCTTTCTCGTGTACATAGCTGCTAATTTCTTTCAGAACTTGCAAAAATCTAAGTGTATTGAAGATGGTCACCTGAATAATAGGGATGAAGAAAAAGCAGAGGCATTCAACAATTTCTCTTTTTTTGCTTCAGTCTTTAGTAAACTGACAGGTCTTGTGTGGCCTGGTTCTGTGAGTCAGTACCACCAGTGTGGAAAGAGTCATGCTCCACTCCTGGATGCTAAAATTATAAGGGACCATCTATACAATGTGAATGTTCACAAGTCCATGGAGACTGGTGGGATTTATTACCGGGCACTGGTAGAACTGGTGGATGTTATGGCATTACCCCTCTAGATCATCTGAAAGGTCTTAGGAGATCAGAGAGGTCCCCACTGACTGGAAGTTGGCTGTTTTTTTCCAATTAACCCAAAAGAGTGTGAGAGAGGACTCAGGGAATGACAGACCTGTGGGTCTAACCTCAGGACTTGGGAAAGTTATGGTGAAAAACATGCTGTGTACCACAAACAGACATTCAAAGAACAATGCAATCGTCAGGCATAGTCAACATGGATTCAGAAAGGCAAAGTCCTGCTTAGCTAATTTTTATCCTTCTATGCTAAGGTCACATAGCCAGAGGATGAAGGGAAGGCTTCGTCCAAAGTTCATCTTGGTTTTATAGATTTTAATAAGGCTTTTGACACTGTCCCTCACAACATCTTTCTGGATAAGTTGCCCAACTGTATGATGAGAAGGTACAAGCTGCATTGGGTGAAGGACTGGGATCAAAGCGTTGTTGTAGATGTGTCTGACTGGCTGCTGGTGCTGTTCCTCAGGGCTCAGTTCTAGAGCCAGTTTTGTTCCATGTATTTTCCAACTATCTGCATGCAGGAATTGAGAGATTTGCTGATGATACTAAACTGAGACCCCGGGACTGAGTAACACCAGGCACAAGCCTGAACTGGGAGAGGATTGGCTGCACAGCAGCTCTGCAGAAAGGGACCTGGGGGACAGCAGGCTTCACCTCAGTCAGCAAGAGGGGAAACCCCATCCTGGGGTGCATCAGACACAGCAGCCCAACAGCCAACAGAGGGAATTGTCCTGCTGTACCCACTGTTAGTGAGACCTGTTCTGTTCTGTTCTGTTCCGTTCTGTTCTCCCTTTTTTCTAAAATCACTTTTGCTAGAAGCAGGTGATGGTTCAAAACTATCAGAGAGGGGCACATACAAGCATGTATGCAGACAGACTTATGGAAAGGCGAGCCCAATTAAGATACTTTGAGGAAATGACATGAGTTACGGGAAAAGATCAAGATAGGCCAGTGTTTGTACACTATCTCCACTACTAGTAGAGCCTAAATCCCTCAGCAACAGAGGATGCAGCTTTTCAATTTAGGCTTATATTGAAAAACATCATCTTAAGGAATCAACCCCCCACACCCACAGGGTGTGGCATAAAAGGAAACAGGAGAAATGAGGCACTAAAAGTTAAAATGACCCTCTGTGAATTCTCATCATGGTGCATCAACTCATCATTCCATGGCAATGCAAGAAGTTTTGGCTGAAAATGTCCATCTAAACAGAAGAATGCTACTACTTGGCACATGTTTTGGTTTTGTATCTTTAGCTGAGGAATAAGTGAGAATTCTTTCTGAAGACATGCTTTGCTGATTGGTGGTTATACTCCAGTAAAAACAAAATACAATACCATTAAGTCTTGCCTAAAAAACTTTTAGTGCTTGCATATGACCCCCCTGATTCAACTGATGCGTCACACCATCATTCATGTTGTATTCAAAGGACTAAATAAACATAAATGGAAGGATCTGTGCAGGTAAGCATTTAGGATTTAATAACTTTTAAAATCTTCCAGTATTTGGACCATGCAGTTTTTTCTTCAAGAAGCCAAACTATAGCTTCTCCTATGGATGCTGCATCCCAAAAAAGCATATAGAATACTGTATCAAGATCACTGTATCAAGGACCGAAACCTCTATTTCCAACCCTAGATTATAATGCTTTATAGTGAGAGAAAAAAAATTTGATGATCAGGTTCATCCGTCCTCACAGAGGATTTCAAAGAAAACTGACAGAGTACTGTGAGGCAGACATTCAAGTATGAGTCTTGTAAAAAAATTCTATTGTAAACCATAAACTGTCATTCCTGTGTGCTTTCTTGATGTGTCCAATTTCCTCTGTAGAAATTTTGCCCAGTAGTTTTCAATAACTTTTTTTTCAGGTGCTTGGTATTCGTACAGTGTGCATGAATAGCAGCTTCAACTGGAGTTGCTGTTCTATGTTGGGAATGTCTTACAATTGCTTATTTCAGGATATTTCTGAGCAAACAAGATATTATGTGTACTTCACAAGAGCAGAGCAAATATTTCTTAGAAGCATGAGAATTATTATATGTACACACTAGAAGTGATTTAAGTACAGTTACTCAGAGGCATCCTCCAAACTCTGAAATTACAGCAGAAGAAGATTTAAAAACACCAGTAACAAATACAGAACTGCAAATGAAATCTCAGCTCCAGAAAATTCAGATGGTTTTAAGTTTAGAAAAGTATATTGTGTTCCAGTTTAAAACACAGATAATGTAAATATAATCCCACGTGACACAAGAACAAGGAAACATTCAGTTTAATAAAGTAAAGGTAGAAAATTTTAAACTGGTTAAAATAATTTTGCTGACACATTGTAAAATCAGCCAAGGGGTATTTCTGCAAGGAAATGTTACTTAAAAATTGTGTTATTTAAAACTATCTTCAAGAACGAATGGCTAGCAGAATATAAGGTATACTGTTGCAGTGAGGTTATCTAAGATAAACCTTTAGGTCTCCTGACTTCAGGACAGAGGGTGGCAAGAAAATAATTAGGAGTGGGAACAATGGTTGGCACTAGGAAAAGAACATTTTAATAACAGATAAAAGAAAATAGGGATGGTGCCCCAAAACCGTGCACAGTACCCAGGGGAACTCTGCAGGAGTAACCAACCAAGGACCTGGAACTGAAGAAAACATGACAATATATAGGGTAGGTCTGAGGGTAAGGTCCAATCAGAAACTCAAACTGGGAACATAACCATATTTGTAAAACATAACTGACCAATCAAAAGCATGACCTTGTATGGAACAACTTCATTAACATGCAAACTCCCATGAACCTTTACTACTCACCACAACTAGAAAGGGGCTTCCCACGGCCTTAGGTTTAGAGTTGCTTCAGCTTGGCCAACTCCCACAGTATACTTTGCAAATTATAATGTCAAAATTTAGGTTTACATTAGTATAAATAACAAATGCATACCAACTGGAAGGAATTATGGAATGAATTATTATAAATCTTGTCCAGAATTTTAGATTTCAAAGTATTTTTAATAGACTAAGAGGAGTATTTCTTCATGACTGGGTTATTTCCTGCCCTTGTACTTCAAAGTACTTCCCCAAGGTCCTTTTATTCCTGCTGCTTTAGCAAAGACTTAATTAGATTTAAATTTTTTCTTCATTCACTATGGCAATTTCTATGTAACAAAACATTAATTTCTGTATTAAAATCAATTAAATAGTCCTGGAAATACACAAAAATGCTAAACTAGCTTAATAAAAATGATTTTTCTTTCTTTCTTACTTCTTAAAGGAAGTAAAATCACTTCCTTTGCATGGCACTAGGACTCAGCCTACTGAGCTGCTAAATTAAGTATCTACTGTTTCAGACCCTTTTACACCTCCAAAACCAAAGAAAAACAAAAATGTAACAAATGAAGTATGGTTTTATTCCAGGTCACATTACCTAGATAATCCATTTGGATGTTAAACCACAACTATAAAATATAAAATATTGATCTGACGGTCCTCATTTGTGCTGAACATTTAAACCAGGAAGGAAAAAAATAACAGTACTTAAATGACTGTTTTATTGGTTACATGTGGTCGTTATTTATGGCAATTACTAACTAGTAAATAAATATATGTTTTATATTGGAATAGAATAGAATAGAAAGAATAGAATAGAATAGAATAGAATAGAATAGAATAGAATAGAATAGAATAGAATAGAATAGAATAGAAGTAGAATTTTCAGTTGTAAGGAACATAATATGATCATCCAGTCCAATTGCCTGACCCCTTCAGGCTCAGCCAACAGGTAAAGTGTGTTATGGAGGGCATCGCACAAATACCTGTTGAATTACGGATTAGAGACTCAGCCATGTTCCTGTCATCTAGACCTCCTAAAATACTTGTTGATATGGTTTAGTGAAGCCTGAGCTCTGCAGGATAACTCAGACTAGTAAATTAAATACTAACAAAAATTCCCAAGACAACTATAAAAAATCAAGGTTTCATTAAAGAGACAGAATAGTCTACATTTGTATAGTCTGTATTTGTATCTTACATTAATCTATCAGGATATACACAGGCTATTAAGTATGGAAAAAATATTGCGTGCAATCTTCTCTATTTCTAAAAGTATTCTCTAAATAAAAGCTCTTTGTAATTTTAATTACTACTGGGGTCTCTGATTAATTAAATTCATTTGGCAGTGGTATGTTGAATCAAAGAATAGACCCTAGCAAACATGTATTAATCCCAAATATATATTAAACCCAAGAATGTATTAAAAACCCAATAAAACACCCCCCACAAAGCCCTCCAAAATTTCAGAAAAAACTGCTACATAAACAGCTACCTCTACTAGTTATATATCTGAGGCTCTATTAATCAGTATACAAATATATATCCTGTTAATCCATCAAGACAGCACACATTAGGGTTACAATACAAAGGCTTTAGTCAGGAAATCCTTCTTCACCAGGAAAGCACTCAAAGAGATGCAGAAGGCCTATGCACAGACAAGTCAAAGGCTCCCTTACAGTTGTAGAAATCTCACTCTATACCTCCTTCCTAAATGACAGCATTTTTAAACAGAAGCAGTCAACTTTTTCTGTCTTGAACAAAAGAATCTTAAAAGACAACTAATTGCTTTTATGCCTCTTTTTCTTCTACTGTAGCAGATACAGCTGTTGCTTCAAACTTGATACTCCTAGGCATGCAACACCCTTTAAAACTAGTCATGAAAGATCCAACTAAAATAGGTGAAATAACAGCTTGTAGCCAGGCAAGTCTGCTCTCCTCTTCCAAGTGTCTCTGGTGTATTAGTGTGAAACTAACACAGTAAAATAGTGACACTGCATCCTGTAGGTACACTGAGAGAAATGAAAACTACTACAGTGATTGATTTAGTTTGCTAGCCAAAAAAAATGAAGAGATTCTAGGATTAGTTTATAAATATATAGTAAAATGTTTCAGCCACTAGTTTCAAAAGTCTCATTTTTGGCCATTTATAGTAAGTGATCCAGCATAATTGGAAGCCCTAACAACTGTTCCAAAATGGGTAACTTTTTGCTTTCCGGAATAGAATTATAAAATTTTTTTGGTACCAAAGCCCAGAGTAGCTGAAGCAATTCTGTCTTTATTCTCTGAGGCTGACTGAAGTATGCCTGTATGTCTATGTATGTGTGTTACATCTCCAAATTTTGGCACAAAGTCAAATTTCTCAGGTCTGTGAGTGTGACCATCTTCTGCTATTTAGTTGACAGAGTGAAGTGTGGGAAATCGAGACACAGAAAATTCTCAAAATCTTGTGCATGCAGGCTCAAACAGAGAAATGAATACAGGGTTCAACCTGAGACCTTGGAAAAGGCTTCCAGATCTGGAGACCATAAGCAAGAATGTGGGTGTGTAGTTTAGATAGAAACACATTGAGGTAGGTAGTGGAAAGTTTTAAGGTTTTAAAGGGTAGATATAGAAGTAGTTATAGAAATAGTAAAAAAGCTAAGGTGTAGTAGTGTTTGTGTGTCATCATATGATTGATTAGAAAGCTCTACACTGCAGCAGGACATGTGATACAAATTAATTAGGGATTGGTGTGATAATAAAAACATTCTTTGTAGTTTATTGGCTAATTAACCTTTAAAAGACCATGTAAGCTGTGATCTTGTGACCACTGATGACCACTGACCACAAACTCCTGGTGTATGCAGTGAAGATGTTCTCACTCCTTGAGACTGAGGCAATAAATCATGTTTTAAGACATCTCCCAGTGGTCCTGTCTCTCTTAATATCCTGACAAAGAAGTTGAAGTGAAGGGTGAAGTTGTGAGAGTCCAAGGTGGGCTCTCCTGCAGTGCAGCGAGGAAAACTGGAGGGAAGGACTTGCCTGTAGTTCCCACATGGGGCATTTCCAGCTGTAGGTTTACCACTGGTGCCACAACTGTGCAACATCTGCTCTGGGCACAGTCCTGGACCTTCCCCTGTCTGGCTCAGAAGCTGGACCCTTGGTATGAACTTTTGAACTTTCCAGCTCGCCCTGGGCTGTGTCTGACTGGGATCAGCTCTTGACCTTAATTCTGAACTCTGTGATTTTGTCAGTGAGGCCACTGATCCCAACTGACTTGCTGTCACACTTGGCTCCTGGCTGGCCTTCCTTTCCAGAGCAGTCAAGCCTTGCTGTGCCCAGCGCAGCTCTGAGAAACTGATTTGCAAAAAGAAACAATTTTGGAATTTAAGGCTAGCAATTGTTTCTTGACAGAGGGGTTTGAAAGACATGAGGGGGATCTCAAAGCCTGAAAGATATGGTGCAAGTTTAGTACATTAGGACCCAGGTAAGTTAAGAGGTCTGCCATGCTGTCATTATTGGTATCATGGTAATGATTACATTTTAAAAAAATCCTGGCCTAGTCAAGAACAAAGAGAAAATTTTGGAAAGCTCTCAAAAGCTTAACAAAAGTCCATTGTGAATTTGGTTGCGTAAGGATTTCTGCTGCTCAAGATTACTATTCCAAGCTTGAGGAAGATAAGGATTACCTTTCTCAAGCAGTCATAATAAAAACTATTCCTCTGTCTCAGCGTCTCCAGTCCTCAGGCTGGCCTTTTAGCAAAAACCATCATGGAAGGGGAATATGTCTTAGCTTATTGATCTGACAGATATATTTTTAAGTATTGAACTAAATTCTGCTTTTAGGTGCAGAGGTACAGGTTCAAAAATAGACAACATTGATGCATTTTTATTTCTGACTGCATTTCAGGAAAAGGCAGTATGATCCTGGGAGTTGTATATGTGTAATTGACAATAAAGTTTGAACTACTGTACTTTTTTCCAAATTCCAAATTTCCCTCTCAGTCTTTTTTTTTACACACTTGAATACACAAATTCTCAAGCCACTCCCTTCTCCTTGAAATAATGGAATATCTTACTTGAGAGAATGGAGACTAATGCATTAAGGCACTCTTTCATTGACTAGGCACCATGGGTGAAGATCCTAAAATGGAAAGGAAATAACTGTATGAGTTGTATAGCTGCTGCAAGCATGTCTTTCAAACACTTGTATGCTATATTTATACAGAAAGTACTATAAATTTCAATCATATGCCTGCTTTTTTGGTTTTTCCCCAGTGAGAATATGTATTTATGTCCACAGAGAGTTGATTTTTAATTTTTTTTCTTATAAGTGAACAGGGATTTTTTCCTATCTTCAGCTGCTGAGGAATAAAGCATGAGCACACTGACACAAATTTGTATGGATGTTGAATCAATTTTTCACTTCTTCAGGATACTTTTCCTTAGTGAATCTAGGTGATGTTAAGAACTTTTAAAGCATACCTGCAGTCATATGTAGAAGAAGAGGTCTTGGCTTAACAAAGAGGAATAAAGTTATTTTAGATGATAAATGCACATATGGTGATCTTATCTGTAGGTATAGTGGTTAAAGTTTTTCAAAAGGCTCAGGAGAGGTGTGTGCATCCTTCCTCCCTCCTTCTACCTTACATTTAGTAGATTCTGTTCTCTCATACCTTTTAGTATGTTTTTCTTCAAACTCAAGACTGTCTGCATCACTACAAGTTGTTCTCTGCAGGTGGTGCCATAGTGAGTTTTCATGTGAATGGCTAAGAAGGAATTTAGGTGTCTCAGTATAATGGCACATCCTGAAATTCGGAAGCCTCAGCTCATACCACCCTAGAGAAACTAGGACTGCTGCTTAACACTGATAACATTGCTGCACAGAAAACACTGCAGAGCCTTCCCTCCCTAACACTGCACAGCAGAAATGTGTGAGATATTCTGGCTGAAGTCACAGACAAAGTCTGCACTTGTTTCAGAGACAGAAATTTTTATATCTTTAATTAAGATAAGCCTCAGGAGGGCAAATATTGTTGCAATGAAAACTAATTTATAAAAAGGGTAAAATCTGTTCTCAGATATAGCTTCATCAAAAGCTAACTGAACAAAAAATTGACATGGCCTACCTATTAGAAAGTTAAAATATTCAAATTCCATGGTTAAATATGTCATATCTGTAGTTTGGTTTCCCAATTAATCCGCTTATTTGTCTGTCTGCCTCAGAGTTTTTTTTTTTTTCAAAGGCAGTGAGTAGAACAGGCTTCATTGTAAAAGCATACAGTCCACAGTCCATGTGGAATAACTCCTCTTTTTTGTTCAGCATCAGTTCTTTCAGCCACAGGAAGCCTGACCCATCAGTTCTTCTCTTCATAGCACAACTGATTTAAGCATAAACAAAATAATTAACAGAGGAACTGAAAATTCAGAATGGAAACTTTTTAGATTAAATAAAATGGCATAAAGCATTTACTAGAGTTTGATTTTTCAGCAACCAGAACCTAGGAGTTATTATAGGAATTATCTTGCTTCTTATCTTCAATCTGCTTCAGTAACAGCACCTGCAAGATCTTACTGATGTAACAAGCAAACCAGATGGCAACTTTGCTAAATTTTTTGGGGGAAAAAGTGATTGAGTTTTTATACAGTCATTGTGTAGGACAACTGGAGAATATTAAATTGAATGTACATATTGACCTATATTAAATCAAATAAACCTTGTTATGTTTGTTGATAATCTACTATGCTATTGATTGCTACATACTTCCTTATCCTCTAGAATCTGCTGGCTGTGTTCATATCTTTTATGTGTAAAACATCAGGAGATCATTGGCAGAATCTAAAAGTTATGCATGGCTTCTGCAGCTCTCACAGATCATGCTGGGAAAGCCAAGTCTGTTTTGCTTATTCTGTTACACGCTTCAAGCTAATTTGTTTCCTGGCAAAGAAAGTGGCATAAATAAACAGTCTGAATTTTCTTTATCTATTGAGCTCATAATCTTCCCCAGCCAGTCAGATTGCTTATTCAAACCCAACCAGTTAATAACTATACAAAATACAGTTATCTTACTTGAAACAATTCCTGTAATGTGTAAAATTATGCCCAACTTTCTTCATCCTTTTTTACTGCTTCTGTACACTCTCAAATATACTGTGTTGATTTTCCCAGTAACAGTATTTTAATGTATCATCCAGGAAATAAACAGTGAAAGAATGTTTTCACTGCAGCAACATCTCATCTAATTTTAAAGGAGAAAAGTCTACCAACAACCATTCTACTCTTTTATGAGCATATAAGTTTAGGTATTTTCCATGTACTGTGTATGTCAGCATGGAAAAGCTACCAGTCAGGTCTGATTAAGAAGCTCTACCATAGGACATGTTTAAAGAGGTAGGATTCAGACCTTTGTGACCCAGAGATGACATTAAGGAATGAGATTCAATAATACTGTCCATATGTAAACAGAAAATAAATATGGTGGAAGTAGTCTGGCTCTCTGCCTTAAGAAACAGGTTTTAAGGAGAAACTCATCAACAAATCACACAGAAGGCTGGTTTGCAGAATTTCCCAAATCTCATCTCTTATGTTAAAATAAATGATGGACAATATAATGACGTTATTATATGTGGATAATGTACAGATTTTAGGACCTTATTGTTCAAAGTGAACACAGAAAAAATAGTGGAGCCCACTATTACAAGGAGAGTTAAACAAAATACAGTGAAGTCTCTCACAACACTTGCAGACATCAACAATTAAATCTGGAGAGTCATTCATTTGAACAGTATTTCATGGAAGAAACCCTGGTGATCTATTCTGCTTGGAAAGACTCTTTGGAATTCCTTTCAGCAATAGCTTAAACAGCTAAAAAAGTGAGTAAAGATTCTGATTGGTTTGCAAACCAGTGTATATTTCCAGCTTTTAGGGGCCCTCCAATATAAAATTTTAAAATAACACTATATGCTCTTGAATATAAAGAAGTTAAATGCTGAAATTCCAAAAAGGAAACTCAGTTTTGCCTTATGAAACAATCACCTTATATCATACATTTCTAAATGCATTTTTTCCCAAGAGATATTTCTGTGGAGGCATTAATTCTGAAAAACTGATATTTTAAGAAGAAATATAGGGAGATAATATTCGTCTCTGCCCTGCATTTCCTTCACCTGTGTGAATATGCAAACATCATAGCACAATGTTGGAAGTAGATAATGTGTGAGCTCACTTTGAACCCAAAGCATTCTCTGATTCTGTCAAGGGAAATACAAGTAAGCAGTCATCAGTGTCCTTAGAATCCTTACTGTCATAATGCAGCATCTTTAGAATTTTCTAGTGTTATTCCCAAAAAACGTCAGCACACCAATCAGCAGCAGAAACCAAACAAAATTTGCTAGCTACCTACACTGTCTGCTAGTTGCAACAGAGTGAATGACTATTAATGAGTTTCCCATTATACTCAACATCTATTATTACCTGGTTTATGTTTTCTGTTGCTTCAGACAAAAGGAAACATAAAGGTTTGTCCTGAAGAGCTTGCAGGGTAAAGGTGAGGAGCCGAGAGGAGCATTCTTACAGTACAAGAGAAAAATATCAGCTGGCAATTGGCCACATACACTCAACATAAAATTTTAGAAATGGATGAGTTTGTTTATTTTTTTCAAAAGATTCAGTATGCAATGCATTCTTACAACTTAACACTAATGGTCAGCAGCCTCCTGTGCACTTCAGTCCAAATCACAGCCAATTATTGTACTGAAAGTTTATCCCCGCGCTTAGAGCACAGATCTATAGAGGATCAGGGGGTGAATTGCACTGCTGTCTAATGGGCCCGTTAGCAAGCTATGTCAAGGTTTCCACCAGAGTCTCCATACACACTTTATCCCTGCCATTAACAAGAAGGAATGCTAACACTAAAGGTTAAGTCTAAGGATCTGACACAGCCTATGGACTATCACAATGTCCAAAGCTATTGAATAAGACAAAACGGAGGTTTTGGTCGCAGATGAAGATGCTTAGTGGCAGATCTAGGTTTTAGTCCTTGAGCTGCAGAGGTGCCGGGGTGAGGGCCGCCCCTGAGACCAATTCTCAGAGGCGGTGGCGGCAGCCACTATGAAATGGTCGACATCGTCAGCTCCGGGAGCAAACCACCACAATCTGGAGAACGTGGCTTGGACACAGTTGTGGCTCACAGGAGAAAAAGAGGTCCAGCTCTTGCTGAACTCCCAGCCACCAGCACACGTTTTGGTGCCCCAACCTCGTGCTGTAGCTGCTGCCAAAGATGTTTTTCCGGCCGAGTACTCCTGAGAGCCTGTCGCTCTCGGGCTTGGGCTCGCCTGCAGCAGGGACGTGTTTCAGTCTGGCAGGTGAGGAAAGGAAAAA
>WEIU01013746.1:237-19860 GCA_013389925.1 Aegithalos caudatus
AACCCAAGGGAAAAAAAAAAAAAAAAAAAAAATCTAGATTCTGTTGTCACGGAGATGCTCCCAAACATGAATACAGCATTTCCTCTCTCTGATCTAAAAATTGCATTAAGTGATACAGAAAACTCCATTAGAAATAATATAGCCTCTTCAGCAGCAGGAATACTGTAGTATAGAAGAAACAAAGCTATTTTAAATGTCTATTCTTGTGGAAGAGCTAGAATACACATTAAAGGACTAGCAATGGAACAAATTCACTAAAAAAGCTATAGAGAAAACCATGCAGGCATGCATGACACAAGAGTAATTCCTCTGCATGAAAGCTGCATTCCTAAAAAGGACAGTTCCTTAAAAATAGATCACAAGATTTCACTAAGTGCTATTCGGCAGATTATTGAAAAGCAGCCTCCATTGGGCAATCAGAAAAACTGTTTCTCCTAGATTAAACAGCCAGCCTTTTCATTTAGTATATTTCTTTTGTGTTCCTAGGGAGTTCAGGAGCACTGATTATATTTAATAAATAGTAGGCACCAGAAAATTAGCAATGCTTGCAAACAAATACACTAAACCATTCAAATGTTTTACATTTTAGATTAAATTCTTCCATCTGAGTATCAATCACTCCCTGTGGAATAAAAAGTACATATAACCTATTTTTCTACAATTTCTGGGATTTAAAATTCAATTTTACAGCATATGTAGTCATAACACGAGGTGCAGCAGCATATATACCAGTAGAGAAAACAGTGAAAAGTTTCTTGAATCTCAGATGACAAATTTTGGACAACTACAATCTGTGCTGCCTATGTCTTATAAGAGTTTGCTGAATTCTAATAAATACAGGCACTGCAGCCAAGATGAATGGAGAAAAATGCAAAAGCAGTAATGTGTTACTTCAAATGTAAAAGTCTTTTAGCCAAAAGTATTTACTTTTGGATAGCTATACATTTTCTGGTGTGCAGAAATGGAAAACCACTGAGTTCTATTTATATAATAACCAGAATTACTCAAAAGGTCATAGATCTTAAAAATGTATCAGATCTTTTTCACTTTCATCAAATAGACATTTTAATTCACTATGAAAGTTAAGGAAAGTCAGTTATTTAAAATACATTATAAGCAAATTAAATAACAATAACAAACAAAAACTTAGACAATCTTAATAAGTATCTAATTCAAGTTTGTAAGCTAATAAAAGATAGTTACAAATGAATGGAAACCCTATTTTAAATTCTTCAGCAATGTGGCCAAATATTTGGCCACAGAATGCTTATTTTAGCTTGAATGAATGAAAATTATTCTACAGATGCATGGAGACAGCTATGTGAAACCTGTTAAACAATTGAATACTGTGCCTACATACAGCTGTGGAACAAGCAACCTTCACACTGTAACAAACTTCTGAATCAGCCTTAGAATCTACCAAGAGGCCTTTGGAGACTGGTACAGTCAGAGCACAATGAAAGCTTGCACTATTTTTAAATCTGGGAAGAGGAAAATGAGGCAACAATTCTAATTTGCAGCAATAAGTGGCTAACTGAGAGTCACTCTTGAAAGCTACACATTCCCACATAAAAAACAGCCACCCTCGTTTTGATATTCTCGAGCAACCTATAGTATGATGGATAAATAATAGGAAATAAGAAGCAGATAACTTGAAGAATTACTAATACAATCACATTGTATTCTGAATAAAAACAATTTAGAACATAAGGTTATTAACAAATACAAGTAGAAAAAGAAAAAACACAATAATCTAAATGGCAAATTGTATCATAAAATTATTTTAATGCTTTATGCTATATTGTCAATGTAAAAGAATATGACTCGTAAATGTTTTCTGTTACAATCCCTTTAACCTCATTGAAAATAATTTTGTACTCATTATCACAATTGCTCAAATTGGGGTTTTTTTGAACTTTTCTTTCTTACTTCTATCTTTGCCTTTGAACATTTTGTTCAGTCAGACTAGACTTTTGGCCATGAAGATTATACATACCTGGGAGATATATTATGCACATAGATAAGCATAAAAATCTAAGATAAACACAACCCATTGTTCTAAGAAGGAAGTTTATAGTCTATTACCATTTATAATCAACTTTTTAAACAATATAATTGTGTTGGGCTAGTTTGGAGGACCTACCCCCCTTTATAACAGCATTCAAAGATAAAGGTCTTAGTCACATGGTACCTCCAAAATGTACATATTTGTATGGTGTCACAGCAATTACTCCAAGGAATGCCATCATGCAGGCTGTGATGGATGCATTTCTACAGGCTTTTGGTGCTATGCTACATTATTTCTATTCCTGATACCTGTATCAAGGAAAAATGTAGCTAGCCCTGCAAAAAACAATCAGTCAGTTGGAAAAAAAATCAATAAAATAAGTACTGTAATTCTCCAATATTCCCAGTTAGAAATTTCAACAACTTCCAGTTCTCATTTAGCTTTTGAACTAAAAGAGGACTTTTCACCAATCCAATGATATCAAATAAACACAAGAGCTGGACTATTTTTGCTGCTGTATGTTCTGTCACTGACATTTCATATTAATAGACAAGTTATAAAGAAAGCAGAATTTAAGTCTCACTAACTGCAAATACTTGTTTCACAACTGTTACATTGTAAACATACTGTTATGGTGCCACATCTTCTGTTTATTTCTCTATGAGAAATGAAATATGGGGATGAAATTACAATGTTCTCAGTTGGTTTTTTTGTTTTGTATCATACACAGATTTGAATAATTTTTAAATATTTTGACATTAATATCTTTCATTAAGTAGCCATGATCCTAAACAACTAGATTATTTCCATTTACTAATACATTTTGTTAACTGCAACTTCATTCTCTCAGACAGAAGGACGGAACTGATCGTACAACCTTTGTGCTCATTTATCTGATTACTGCTTTCAGTAGCCTCTTGAAGTGCAATGCTGCTAAACATTTTCATTTAATAAAACTGCTTTTTACTGTTTGCATTTTCTGGTTGCATATTCTATATATCCATGACTTTTCTTTAGTCTGATCCTAAATATATTTTGGAAACGGTTGTGTAACAATTGTATTGAAAACCAAACCCAAATTGGAGAACCGGAAAAGATTCCTATGAAAATCAAAGTATTAATGACCTGTACTATCTTTAGATTGGAAGTTCAAGTCTCTAAAGAAAAGACCAATTCAGGTTGTAGAAACCTATTTGTAAGAAATGAAAGCTTTTTATCCTATATGGATGGAAGTTCAAATGCTCTCACAGCACTGTTTCCAAAGAGTACCACGTGCCATCAGGAGGACAAGGTGATGGACTGCAGCAGTTAATGTTCTTTACCCAGTAGTGTAAAAGAAAAAATAGCCTGGGCAGATGACAACATTATTTTTTTTCAAAGTCTCCATTTTTGAGGCTTAGGAGTGGACCTGAGCTGGAAAGGCCTCAAAGGACACTGTAATAAATAAGCAGAATACAAATAAGTGAATTTTCATGCAGTCAGAAGCCTTTATCATTCCTGGCCAACCACTACAGAAGGACATCTTAAGGTATCTGAGAAAATCATCAGAGATTTTATTTCCAGACCTTATCCTTCTGAATTCCACTAACTGAGGAAATTATCTTGGCCAATGACAAAAAATGTATGGCAGAATACAGGCATATAGGCAGAATGATTTCAAATTTATACATTTCTGGGTTTTATTTATTCATGATGACTTCACATTAAATTACAGAGCTGTGCAATTTTTGATATGCAGATATGCTTTAAAAATTAAATACATTCAGAAGAATGTCCTCAATCTGATGTATGTTCAAGATTTTATTTCAGTTAAAAGAAGTATTAAAAATTATCTGTTTTCTAGGTAAGACACAATAAAATCATACTTTTGAAAGTCCCTCTATCAGTATGTGATAAAAATGAAGAAGCTAGAGATTAGCACTAAAGCAAAGAAATTAAGATAAGCGTACATTAAATGTTTTTAAATAATAATGTAAAGTAATGTCAAATCTAGTGACCAATATAAAAGGTCACTATAAAATTCATCCCTCCCATTTCTTCTAAGCCTTCTTCTTGCCTGGAGGTGAGAAATTAATGTGTCTGGCTCAAGTAATATATACAAAATTCATGGAAAATATAATATGCTTGCACCAGTTAAAAAATAACAGAGTTGCAAAAGTAAAAATGCAGTTATTAACAATACTGGTGTTGTCAGATTTACTCATTGCTAGCTTTGGTGTGCATTGTAGCTCTGTGTGTTTTGTCTGCCTATCACGTACAGGAATTCAAGCCTATTGGTACAGCTCACAACAGAAGGGCCCAGCCTTTTGTTGCAGCAGCAAATATTGATGACAAAAGACAGGTAGTGAGCTCCTCCTATAATTCTCCAATTGGGCTCTATTCATCTGGCAATATTCAAGACGCGCTTCACGGACAACTGAGGGGTCTCATTCCTAACTCATCACAAAAGTGAGTATTAGTATTTACTTATCATACATGGTCATTTGTGGTATATCATTATCTCTTCTGTTTTCAATTTAAAAGTCCAGCTCTTGTTGTTTTTTCTGACAATCAGGAGACTATTCATTATCCAAAAAAAAAGGTGATCAATGAAACTTTTTTCCAACACCAAGAATTATCCATTCAGCTTTCTAGTAGCAATGCTGCAGGTAGCTAAAATTTTCCCTCTAAGTTGGGCTGCAACCCTACCCTCCAACCTTCTCTACTGTAACTGCACTTTACTCTGAATGTTTCTGAACACTACAGTGACTGCATTTTGAGCACCAGGAATGAACAAACTAAATATGGTTACTTCATGGTTAAAATTTGTAAACATTTTTAGCTACGTTTAAACTAGAAATCATTATGAATGAATATTTGTAGATGAAAGAAAGCTATTTTATCTCTTTTTTCTTTACAGGATATCAACTACTTTGAACACAAGCATAATATTCGGCCCAAACCTTTCATAATCTCAGGCCGAAGCAGGTTATAACCTTTGAGTGCTGTGCTGGATTTGATGCATGGTGTTATTTTTTTAATAGACAGATACTCACCATTGACATTAATTAAGCATTCTGAAGCATTTGAAATTTATGGCACCAGACAGCCTAATGCTGAAATTAAAAGCAAGAAAACAAAAACAATTAAATTATTGACTTTCAGAGTTCAGGCTTGAAATTCAAATTTCTCTTTGCAAAAGAAAGTAGGTCTACATTCCCATCATAGTTATACTGATGAGAGTCTGAAGTAACTGCAGCCATGATTCAGTTTGCAGCCTAGCATCAGATATTGTACACTTACAGATCTTTGGCATTGTGAACTTCTTCTGACCAAACACAGTGTAATTTGTTAATGTGCTAAATAAAAGATAGCTACATAGTACAAATATATTACATATTATGTATTACATATAAATAAAAGCCTACATATAAATAAAAGATAGCTAAAGATAGTTATAAGCTAGGCCATTCAGAGATTTCAAATTTGCATTTCAGCAGACCTCTTTCCAGAGCACAATCTACTGCTGAGCTAAAAGTACAAAAAACTGATGCCACAGATTTGTAAAGTTCCAATGCAGAAAATCTTAAATATATTTACATCCATCACTTTAATGTAATAAACCTGTATCTTAACTGGTGATGAAATCCCTCATTACTGTTTTCATTATTACAGAGGGGAAAAAACACTGCAAACTCTATAGCTAAAAACACAAGGAAGCTCAAAAGGGCCTGAGGGATGAAATAGATTGTGATGTGATCTTTTACCCTTTATAGCAGTAGCAGTTTGTGGGACTACTAGGTACCACACAAAGCTGGCTTTGGAACCACTAGGTACCATTTTACAAGTGTCTACTAGGTTTATGAAGAGTCAAATGAATATCAAAAGCCTAATTTCACAATTCAGAAATTAAGTATTTTCCATTAAAATGTTGAAGTAAATGCCCATTTACCAGCATGAAAGATGAAGAAATAAACTGCAAAAACTACCCCAACAGCAAGGCAACAAGTTTAAGAACTTCAGTTGGGGAAGGTCTGTCTGCAGTTCTGGCACCGCAGAGGTCTGCACTTGCAAACTGCAGAATATCTGACACAGGGTGTCACATCTACAAAACCTTGGTTGTCACAGTTTTTCTACTATTTTTTCATCAGTTTGACTTAATCCACTGCTAAACGCAGAAAAAAAAAAAAAAAAAAAAAAAAAAAAAACAAAAAAAAAACCACCACCTCAGCTCTAAATACCCCTCTAGGACAGACAGGAGAAGCTAAATAGG
The DNA here is from genome assembly GCA_013389925.1 of Aegithalos caudatus. Taxonomy (NCBI): domain Eukaryota; kingdom Metazoa; phylum Chordata; class Aves; order Passeriformes; family Aegithalidae; genus Aegithalos; species Aegithalos caudatus. The sequence continues at coordinate 6,498 of WEIU01013746.1, forward strand.
ACTTTGACAAGAAGACATGATTGTGGGCTGTGGGTTTGAGCTAATGGGGTGGACATTGGATAGAATTTGGGACTTTGCACTAGTGAAACTAACTGGAAATTATATTTAATATATAACTGTATGTTATTTATTTTTTACCTACATTCTGGTTTAGTATTATTTTGGCGTGACATAGCAAGAGCAAGAGTTGTGCTTTTTCTAGTCTTTTCCTGCTACATTCTGTTTACTAACACTATTAGCACTGACAAAACTTATTCTACTGCACTTTTTCTAAAGGTGGTATTTTTTCTTCTAAAAGAAAATACTGCAAGTATGTATGTTGCCCTGTGAATTTTTTGGCTGGCTCATGCTTGGTGATGATGCACAACTATATTTGCATTAAGGCTTGCCTACCATTTCAGGAATGCTTTTGTTTGACATGTCTTTGATGAAAAAATGTATATTTCCCTTTAAAACTTGGAGAAAGTGGTCCTGTACATATTTTGCTTTGAATCAAAGGGCGAACTTTGGGTTTTCTACTCCACCCAAGAGTACCTACTGGGCAGAGTTCTGTACTATCAAACTGGATACAGTTTGATATTTGGAACCAGAGCATTGTCCCAGGTTTACACAGCTTGGAAAGAACTACCCACAAGTGTGATACCAGGCTGGAGGACAGAGATGACACATTTACTGTTCCATTGCTCAGAATATCACATAAATGGTAACCAATGACTGTAGAAAGATTTGGTTATGTGCTGTTACACAGCAATAGCAAAGAAATACCCCATAACAAAATAAGCCTCTGAGGTACTACGCAGACAAGATTGAAGTATTCAAAACAGTGATACTGGAAAAAGACTTCAGGTCTAATGTTCACGTTCTTTTGCTAATCTTTTTCCAGGTATTTTGAATTGGTGTATAGTTACTTCAATAATGTCAAGGAACACTAATAGTTTTTATAAGTATACATCTTATTTTTGTATACAAATTATATGTAAAGTGTACTTCAAAAGCAGTAAAATTAATTCTCTGAATATGTACCCATTGTTCTTGTGGAGGACCACTTTACATTCTACTAGAAACACTGTAATTTCGAAAAGCAAAAGTAAGCCTGGATGTTTTAGTAACTTTTCCTCTTTGCAATGATCAACATTTTTTTTTTAATTGTTAAACTAGTTTTAAAAGATTAATAAATATCTTACTCTAGAATTTAAGGGAATCTAAGAAATGTCACATTCATTATTTTACACTACTTCATAGTAGTTTATCAGCAGTGTCGTGAGATGATTGTGAGATACAGAACTGGAATGACGTGTCTAGGATTCTTCCAGTGCTGCAGGTGTTTATTCTGTCTCTGACACAGACAACTCACACAAACTTTGTCTGATACCCTCTTTATAGATGATAAGAATTACTTGCGTAGAACAAAGAATGTTAGGGAGGCTCAATTATTCCTCAATAAAACCTAGCATTAAAACTGTAAAATAATGTTATATAGGGAATTATTTCATCTATCAAAGGATTTTTACTATCTTTAAAGAAAATGCACGCCAGAATTTTAAGGACTGCTTTATAGCTGGCCTTGATATTTTTTATAGGAAAACTTTCTTCAATGACTACACATACTTTTGCTTTTCTCTGCTTTCTGTACTTTTGCTTTTTGGAGCATGTTCCATTTATGCCTTTCACGCCTGTTAACATCACGGTATCCCTGTCCTTTTGTGTTCGTTCTCCGTAATCCAACGCACACCGCGCCCCCCCCCGCACTCCGGCCATGACCGCAGTGGATGCAGCACTCCCTCAGGGCTGGACTGCGGCAGTGGGCGCAGCACGCCCTCTTCAATTAGCACGGTCAGCTCCATCTGCCCCACCGAGCTCAAAGCAGTGTCTAAGATGGCCCCTAATGTTCCCCTGGAAATGGAGCTTCCCGGTGTCAAGATCGTACACGCTCAGTTTAACACACCTATGCAGTTGTACTCAGATGACAATATCATGGAAACACTGCAAGGCCAAGTTTCTACAGCTCTGGGGGAAACACCTGTCGTAAGGTAATTAGAGCAGCACCTGTAGTATTTATGAATACGCAAATTTAAAATATACCTAAAAACAGTATCATACTGTTTCTACAAAAAAAAAGGGGGAAAGGGTTAGAGAGAAACCAAGTAATTTAAAACCATTACATATTTTCACTAAAATATCAGTCATTTCTGGGTTTTAACCCAAAGTATTAAAGGAGTCCTTCAGAATGTACAACTAAATGCTTCATAGGTAATAATCTTAGAATTGCAGCTAATAAATAAAAAACTATTATACTACCTGGACTGTTACCTGACTGACCACTCCAAATCAAGACACTGATTGCCTTCAAAATTTAAATTATTTATTACTATTATATTTATCTAATAATGATTTTATCATTTCCTCTTATTAATAGTTCATAAAATAAATAAAATTTATTTCCACTGTTGAAATTCAGGTTACAAAGATTAGGAAATATAAAAAATGGTTATAGTGTTCTAGATACTTAAGTCCCATTCTAGACAACTCATTCAGTACAACTAGCTCTTGTACAAAAAGAAGAATTTAATGTAGGGCTACAAATCCAGGTCTGACTTAAGAATTTATTCAGTGCATGAATAAAGTTGGGTAGGAACCTTATGTATATGGATAATAATTATGATTACACAGTAATGAGTTTTAAAGCAATATCCATTTTTTTCAGGAGACTATTCACCATTTAGGTTGCTTTATCTTTACTTTTGCATAATGTTAACCTATTTTCCTGTTTTACAACAGTACTTAAGTTAATAATTCATAGTATGTATGGTGTAAACTAAAGTTAATTACTAATATTTTAAACAAGCAATAGTCACTGGCACCAATAAGCCTTCTTCAGCACCTTGCAGAATTTGGCTGCTACTAACAAAAAACGCTCATAAGAGTATTTAGGTTCATCCTATCTGATGAAAACTTTAGTTCATGAAAGGTTTTCAGAGTGACATTACTCTATTGCTTGAATATTTATACTCAACCAGAACAATTAGAGAACAATAAAATAAAAATTCGCTGCTTCATTATTGTGAAATAAGGGATTAAGCCCAAAGTAATCAGATTTCACACTGCCCATGGCATTGCCAGTTTGAGAACCTACTCTCTCTACACAGGTTTGAAATGTCTCTTATTGTGGGATGGTTTTCACTATTATGCATTAAGAAATATAAGACGACACATTTGTGTCTGGGGTTTTTGCCTTCTGTATGTAAATGCATTATCACTTGCTTTAAATTTAGAAATATTTTTAGTAAAGAGAATTCAGGAGTTTAATTAAACGTTGCCAAGAATTGTAAAAACTACACTACTTCTATTCTTGCAGCAGCTGCTATAAAAAGAGAACTTCTGGATACCATAGCAAAGAGCACATACAGCAGATGATTACTGCAATGAAACCATTTGGAGATTAAATGGCCTATTCTCAAATGCCAGTAGAGCCAAAACAGTAATTATGGAAATACCATAACTATGTAATTAATGAGTTTCTAGATTTACTTTTGTAACAATTGCACTGATTTAATTCTTTTCAGCACTTTTTAGATCCAAAGGAGGCTATATGAAGCAATGCTACCTGGAAGAAAGTTTCTCAATAGTTGTAGGAACACATTGTCTTTATGTTTTTCCTGAATCATTCTCTATGCGTGGTAGAGATATTGCTTTAGAGATATGTTGGATAAACTCTATTTATCTGCTCTTCCTCCCTTTAATACAGTGACCCATCCTCCAACTCAGTGTCTCAGTCTGACGTGTACAAGATGCTGCACGCCAACCAGGAGGAGCCCAGTCAGCCACGCCAGTCTGGCTCCTTTAAGGTGCTCCAGAATTTAGTCTCCGAGGAAGGTGATTAATAACAACATATTCTACCTTTTTATATAATTTTAAAATATTGGTGGGAGGGGGGGAATCCATGAAGAAAATAAGGAAGATTAGAGATACAAGAATTTCTGAAAGCCCATTCATTCTGGACCTTATAGCTACCACACCAGTCTCCTGCCATTTCCCCTCCTTGCTTGTATAGCAAGCAGTCTCCTCTGTGAATAAAATGCAGATGGCTGATCACATTTTCCAGAATCTTTTCTCAGATTTTAATATCTTTAATATTCAAAGTTTATTTCAACTGAACAATAAAGTTTTATCTGTGAGAATTTTTGGGACAAGCTGCTTATGACACCAAGAAAGAAAACTCTCTTCCACATCCCGGAAAAGAGAAATTTAAACCAACTCCTGAAATCCCCTTAAAACCTATTTCCTCTTTGTTCTAAATAAAAACTGAAGAAGACAATATAATTTACAGTCATATTTCCTTCAAATGAAAAAGTTTTGAAAATAAAATTATTAAAGTCTGCAAGTTTGTTATATTTACAGTAATCATAAACTTACTGTAAATAATACAAGTATTATTTGCATTATTACAAATACAACCAAAATTAATCCAAAACTAATATTTTAAATTTTAATGTGTATATATATATATCAATATTTACTAGAGAAGGAATAAAGATATCTAATTGTCTACATATATATCCTTGTGGGATTTTACTTAGCAATTTCTTGTATTTTGCTATTCTTTTGTATTAATATCATGTTACTAATGTTTCTAATTTGTTGTATGGTTAGTTAAATAAATAAGAAGCTTTCTGACAATAGGTCTTGATTACATTATGTTTCTATGTTAAAGCCTGATCCTCCTCCCTCTCTGCTATATCCAAGACCCACTCTCAGAGAATTAGGTGATGAGCAGAGATGCCATGAGGCAGAGCGCCCTGCATATGCAATCTTTTTTGTACTTGCTTTTGGCTACAGCTTATACAATATTTCTCCTGATTCCAAAGAGGTGGAATGTGGCGTACAAAACTTTTCTAGTGAGGCTGCATTGTTTGTTCATGTAAGTGAAAGCTTGTAAATACATCCAGAAGTGTATGTACAGTACAGAAAGTACAGAAAAGTGCACAAAAGTACTTAACTGCATCATATACTTTTATATTAGCCTGTACATAACAGGATTGCTTTGTTTCTCAGATGGGCGCCCTGTGGGAACAAGAAGTGTGAAAGCACCTGTAACAAAGATACCTACAGCTATGCCTGGTGTCCAGAAAGTGCCACTGTGCGACAAATGTGGGAGTGGGATTCTGTAAGTTGATTCTTTTTAGTTTTAGAAATCCCCAGCTCAAGCACACGCCATCCCCAGACACCACTGCAAACTACACAAGTGCATTCTCATAATGCTTCTAGAGAACAGATATATAAAAATATATTGTTCTAAATGTCAAATTATAACTTTTACCTTCAAAGCTTTCAATACACATTATGTAAGTTTTGACAAAGTACCATTGAGGTTTTAATTGAGATTTCTCAGGACCTTTTGCAAGTCAATCCTTAACAAATATGTAATGAAACCAGCAGTTATCCATGCTGTGCTCTGTCAGGCTGTGAATTCTCAAAAAATTCTTGTTAATGAAAAGCATCCTTTTCCCAACCCAGTGGGAGTATCCAGAAAGCTCTGTAGACCTATTTTAAAACTATCAGATTTCTACTTGATTGACATCACTAACTCCAGCAAACACAGATAATGATGAACAGAGAAAACACAGACATGAAGAAAAAGCAATGTGGCTTTGAAAGTCATTTTGTCTCCCTTTTGATAAATTAGGCTGTGCTTTCTGTCTTGTAACCAACCTAACACGTTTCTTCAAACCCTTCATTTTCCAGTGCTAGTGAACTATGTGATCAACTCTACAGCATTTTATGTCACCTACTCAAACTCAGTATCCAACCTTAAATTATATAGTAGTTTCTAAAAACACAAGATGAAAAACTGTAAAGCCTTAAATACCTAGCACATACTTTGTATCATAGAATCATAGAATGGTTTGAGTTGGGAAGGCAGGGACACCTTCTAATAGACCGGATTGCTGCAGTTTCTTTTCTCATTTTAAAATCATATGAATTAATTGGGGCTTTTTCTTTTCATTGTTTCCACATAGAGGGACAGTGGTGAAGGCACGTGATAAATACCGGCATCCAGAATGCTTCGTGTGCTCTGATTGTGATCTCAACCTGAAACAAAAAGGCTACTTCTTCGTGGAGGGCCAGCTGTACTGTGAAGCTCACGCACGCGCCCGCATGAGACCACCAGAGGGATACGAAACAGTCACGGTTTACCCAAAATGCTAGTCTGAGGTTAACAGACAAATATATGCATGCACACAAAAAGCCTTTACCAGCTTAGAACTGCAGTATGAGTGTCAGGACTTCCACCTAAATCCAAAGCAGCGGCTTTTAAAACCTTTCCCTGTGGGATTCTGAGAGAGGTGGAAGTCCTTATTAGCCAGCAAAAGCACATTATACCAGCAAAATTCTGCTAAAACATTGTTTTTGAAACTGCCAATATAACTCGAGGAAGTACAAACTAAAACAGCTCTCTCGGAATACAAGTGAAACAGCTGAGGTATTACATGAATGCTACAGCATTATGTACATACATATATATCTAATATACATCAGTGCTGTGAGCAAGACATTATTTTTAACATAAATTAAGTATTTGTACAAACACCAACACCATCAAAGTCTTACAGGCTGGGCCACTATAAATGTAGAAACTTGACAGATCATTAGAAAAGCAGCTATTTTACATGTTTAGTACAAAACAAGCAGTTGTTCATGTCTGCTGTTATTAAACTAGCATTAATGTACACCCCAAACATGTTTTGCTTACTTTGCTCTGAATTTGGGGTTACGTTGCCTTAATTTTCTGATGCAGCAACTGTGATAGAAAACAAATGTCAAATCACACAATAAAATGGTTAGTATAATAAAGACTGGTTAGTATGAAGCAAAGCAAAAGTTCTACATTGTCTTAATGATTTTGAAATTATATCAACTTTCACATCACTTTGCAGAAAATTGTTCAGATGCATGCACACACATAAATTGATTTTTTGGAGAAAGAACTTCACACTCTAATAGGAATTCATTGTGAATTGAGAACGAAAGCAAATTTTAAAACTTTTCTGCAGAAAAGGATACTGGATTTTTGTATCTCCTTCTTTCAATTTCCGTAATAGAAACAATGGGAAAATATCATCACAATATCTTTATTGCTGGTAAATTTAAGCTTGAATAACTTTATAAATAAATATTAATTAAAACATGCAAAGGCAAAGTCTTTTATTAAAAAGCCTGGTGAAGTCCTAAGGAATAAAAAAACCAAAAAGCTGAAAGAATATGGGTTTGTAATCAATTTCTGAAACTTTTCAAGGGCTACATTGCTTTCTGGTAGGTGCCAGCCACACAAACACACCTAACGGGCAAACCATACTTAGCACTTTTAGAAAATATCAAAACAAATCATAAATCCTTTAATAAGGCATTTTGAACCTGCTCTAAAGTAGAAAAATCTACAAATATCAAATCCACAAGACTAACAAAAAAATAACAACCCAGTGACAAAAAATCTTATGTACTTTTCCCATTCTATAAGAAGCCTACAATGCAAGTAGAATATGGAATCAAAATAAATTATACATATTTTAAATTTATTTTAAAAATTCACAAGTCCCAAAGATTTAAATACAATGTCCACATATTCAAAGACTTTTCAAAATGTCTTAAAGCATTATTTCAGAATTCAAAAGTTTTAAAAATGTGTGTCACTGCATTTATTACTTACATTTCCATATCAAAAGCAGAGATTAAAAAAAAAATAGTGTCACACCCTTTTCAAGGTTATTGAAATAGAATCATTTTTGGGCACAAAACATAATTCTGCTTGTCAGGAATCATGGAGAAAATGTGTAGTATTAATTTTTTTCCATTGATAAAGCCCACAATTCTGAAAATCCTCTTGAGTGTGCATAATGTCTATTTTTACAAACTTAAAATGTCATTGGTGTTTTAAAATGTTTCTTTAATGTTTATGTCTTTGTGGAGTAACTAAAAGTAAAAATAAATCTACTACATATGATAAATATTCTGTGTTTCTTTTCATCTGGTATGGAAAATGAGGAAGTATGAGTGTCAAGTGACTTGAAAATAACAGAGGTTTGGATTTCAGTCTGAGAGAGCAGTATGCTTTGGATTAATCAAATCCCTGGCAAGTATGAAAGACAATTTTTATATTAGGCATTTGATTACACATCCAGGGCTTTCTAAAACAGAATGAGATCATGTGCTTTCCAAACTAAAGACTCAAAATTGCTCTCTTTAACACACCAACCACACAGCAACAAACAATTGTAAACATGGGGAACACCTTGGAAATGCAGATACAAGAATTGTTAGGAAGTCATAGAATGTGACCTGATGCTACAACTCTGGGCTAAGTTCAGTGGTATTGCATCATCATACAGTGCTATTTTGGGAGGTTTGAAGTTGGATGTGGCTTTGATAGAATCAGAAGGTAAGTCTATCTAATTGCAGATACTGTACTATATGAAAACCATTACAACAATACAACATCAAATAAACCATGACTTTGGTTAATGCAGACCCTGAAATCTCTGATACTGATAAAGGAGAAAAATAGGAAATTTCATCCCACAATCACTTTGGTCTGGGAGAACTAAATATAGTTTTAAATGTGAGAGGAAGATACACCAATTCTCTCTATTACATCCCCAAGGACGAATTCTTTATCTCAGTAGCGTGTCACTGATTCCTGGCACACAAGGTGTCCACCTAAAGATTTACCCACTTTATTTTCTGGCTTCAGAATAGTATAGCCAGTCAATCATGATAGTAGCTTAATGCTACTGTGCCTCTCAGCTCTGCCTAGACTCTTACATATATTACAAGCCAAAGTCAGGCACGGCATTTATTTTTAGCTGGAGAAAAAGGTAGGAAGTGTGACCTCACATGCTTTTCATCTCAGCTCTTCAGAAGTTGGTCAACAAGCGTGAAAAGCTTTCCCTAGCTGAGCTACTGCTGCATAAACAGCAGGTTTGTTATGGAAGATGCTAAAAACTTATAAAAAACTGCAATACTCCAAATGAGGAAGTTAAGAATTGCTTCTGAAAATACAGATTAATTTATATGTTACTTTTGAATCAATTCTTCCAAGATAAATGCTTTTGGTCTTTTAAGCAACACAGTTTTGCAAAAAATCTGAAATCTTAGAAAGTACTCTAAAGTGGCTAAAAGAAACTGTGTTGCTTCCATCAACTAAATAGCTTTTGTCATTTTTTCAACTACATTTCATCACCTAAAAAATTTGACTACAACTTCTGTTCAGATCAGAAGTGGGCTATTGAATGTTAGTCCTCCGCCGTTAGCACTGACTGCATTTTGGTCATTTTGCTTCACACTACACAACTTCAGAGTGCACAAAATGGTTCCTTTCAACCATTTCTGAAGGAATTCAACCAGAAGTTGTGATCTGAAAGCACTTCCAATCCACACCAACCACTAATGGGAACCCAATCCATAGAATCAAACTAGAACTGAATATGACCATGCCTGAAAACGTGTTAATGTTAACAAGTGTAGATGCCTCAATACCAACTGACCTGGTCCTACTGCATCTTGCTGCTTTTTAAAACACATCTAGTTTTAAGAACTGCTTGCAAGTTTCATAGAGGAAAGGCTCCTTAACAGAAATTAAATTACTGACTGTCTATTCAGTCTCAGAAATTGGACCTGATTTCAGATGTATCAAAACCCAAAGCTGTTTGATCAAATTTCTATAAACCACATAAAAGATAAAGCCATATCATATCAATAACTGTGCAGCTGGGTATAGTTCTGACTTGCTTGTAAAAGACATGTACTTAAACTCCATTTTAGGGGTCTTTTTCACAAGGACAAAACCATTATTTTCCTAGTGGGTTCACACATTTATAAATGAAATGGTGCAAAACAAAATATGTTTGCTGGCATATATCCAGAAATTTTATCTCTGAAAGCAACCATACTCTGCAGATTTACCCATTTGTTTGTCTTTTTCCCTCCTGTCATCAAAGCAAGCTATTCAGATAGCTTCTTTAAAACTGTTAACAAGAAATCACCACAAGCAGGTTATTCTTTTTTTCTAAGTGCATAAAGTTTTTAAATAAAATGCAAGTCTTCAGTTTATGGTCAGTGCCATCAACTAAAATCTTTGCCTCCATAGCATATGCTGAATAAAAAATGTTATCTACACAATAAGTTCACAAAGGATTTTGTTTCTATATATGGTAAAGCACACGTTTGTTTCAGCATTCTCAGTGAGTGATTTTAGTTACATGCACTCTACCTAATCCTCCCTCTCTGCACACCAGAGCATGATCCAAAGACGACTAAAGCTTTTAGGAGAGTCTTGAAAGATTGTATATTGTATTACTATGAAAAAAATGCTCTCTTTGGCACAGGGGAAGACAGTTGTCCAAAATAAACCTTTAAACAAATACAGTTTTATACAGGGTAGACAACATTATAGCTGTGTTAGAGTGAAAAATCACAAAGCACAGAAACTGTAGAATACTTAAAGATTACCTTTACTACAAAAACAAAATTTTCTCTAAATACCAACAGGATTCTGAGTGGAAAAATCTCTTGCAAGGTTTTCACAATTTTTCTTTTCATGTTACTCTTAAAAACCAGATTTATATAGATGACTCATTCTCTGAATAAGTATTTTTTAAAATAGTATATTTTTGATTTGAGAAGTTTTTAATCATCCTGTAAAAACAGGAGTTTATAAAAAGTTAAATATTAATTAGACCATATATCCAAGGAGATATGACTGGATTAGTATGTTCAATGGACAAAAAAAAAAAAAAAAAAAAAAAAAANAAAAAAAAAAAAAAAAAAGAGAGAGAAAAACAGTTAATACATGCAGCCAATTGTCTCTACATATTCAGGCCAGAACCAAGTTTCTGTATTACAACAAAGAGCAATGTTCTGATTTTATGCAAAACCTGTAGGGTGTCAGTAGCAACACTTGACACTCCTGGTACAAAACACAGAAATATCCAGTTCATTTGCAATGAGAAAGGAATCTGAGTTTCCCACCACCAGCTTTGCAGGGTAATTATGAGGTGCTCACAGGCTGTGCACAGAAAGCACAGGAATAGGTAGTTTTCTGTGAGAAAGAGTAAATCCCAAAGAGAATCTATGATTTCACAAATGATAATCAGTCTTTAACTCTACTTACAGACAAAATACCCTTTTCTTATACTGACTATATCATTTGTGTAGAAGTCATTCAATGCATTATTGATAAATGAATGCTATTTTATAATCATGTTTCTTAATGAAATTTCTCATTCTTATTATAATTGGCAATGTCAGAAATAATTCTCACCACTGCTTTACTTCGTGCAGTTTGGAATTCTAACATTTTTACTACCATATCTTGCAGATTTAAGAATGTTGGGAGTGGAATAAAACTGCCAGATTGGCTCATAACAATTTCTCTCTTCCCTAAGCAAAAATTAATTGGAAAAAAGAGAAGCCAGGTAAGGATCCTGCATTGTATTAATAGGATTAGTCCTTTAAACTTCTGCTTAAGTATAAATTAATGTATAGATAAATCTCAGGAACTTCAGAAGATTCCTTAATCCTAATACCAGAGTATAATTCTAAAAATATTTACTTGTCACTTCTCTGACTCATCGTTCATCTAACCGGGCTTCTTCTGGGATTCTTCTCCATGAGTACATGCACCCCCTGGCTCTGGTAATGGCCTTCCCTACATATTTCCTCTTCACTGCTTATTAACAACTGGCCTTTCTGAATCCAGAGCTACTCTCACCCTCGACAGAGTATGAAAGTGCAGTGCTTCAGAAATTACACACTGACACAGTGCTGTTTTTCCTTACAAGTCCACAGAAATGCCAGCGAGGTAAGTTCCCTTATTAAGTGTGAAGTTTTCATGACCCCATGACATTTTTCTTTGAAAAACACACCTAAACACAGATGGGGCTTTTGATGTCTGTTAGCAAAAATCACAGCAGTTATTGTCCTGCTCTAGGCAGAAGTAAGGACTGAGTAAAATATGCTTTACACTGGTAACATCTGGGCAAATAACAGGCTGTCAAATCAATCATGGGTCTATTATGGCATGTAAGGAAAACAAGGGAAAACCTTTGAGGCCTTCAGAATACAGTATTGCACTGGATCTCACTGCTGTTTGCCAAAAAGCTTTTCACAGCAATTAAATTTCCTGGAAACTAAACCTCCTTCTGGATGCCTAAAGGGCTCAAATTCATGTCCTCCCTACAATACAAGACATAATACAGAAAAGTAGGACAATCTCTTTTTTCCCAAAATTCCAAAGCCAGAAAAATATGTTGTGTCTAATTTTATATGTAACTAACCAATAACAGAGGATGCTGGATACATGGTACAAAATAATTAGTAGAGCAGAACAGTGTGAATAGTTACACTCAGACATATTCCTATATGAAATTGGGCAAGTTTGCCAACAGTGGTGATACCAAAATCCTCTTTTGAATTTATCTCTTAAATGACTGCCCTTGATACTTCAGACATTGCTGGAGAGGTCAATTTACATAAACAGCTCTGACTCATACATTGCCTCTCAAGCTAGAGAATCAAACTGACATTTCCAAGTATTTAATGGATTTTGTCTCTATGATCACGGGGTCAGATCCCAATGCCTCACATACTTGTATATTCACTCCTATCATGTTTCAATAAACCTGTCAAGCTTGCACCTGTTCAAAGGTTGGTGGAACATGTCTACTGATCATCTCACAATAATCAACAAGTGACAGCTGTGCCTGCAGCTGATTCTAACATTTCTACCATGATGAGGGACATAGACAAATTTCATTAGCTCTTCATATTTAGCCTATATTTCCTTTAGAAGATTCATGAGGCTATAAAGACCTGAGTCATGCACTTTCAAGATAGATTGGCATCTGATACTGCAAGTTATTAGAACAACAGACTGCTTCTGAATATGTCTCTCATTTTTCTTTCTTTTTCCTTTTTTAATTTAAAACAAGTAAGCAAATAACTGTTGCTGACTTTTTTTTCTGTCAAAGCTTTCTTTAGGGTACAGACAATCAATGTCAAACACCAGTTAAGGAAAATAGGAGTCATCTTTGGCACTTCCTGAACCTTCATGTTGAAAGAGCAATGACAGACATTTTCTTAAAGTTTTACATTAGATGAAGTTGAAGCATTTTGTAAAATAAATCAGTACCTAAGCAGTATTTTATGGGTTCAGAAAGAATTCAGCAGTTTTTAAGAATATACCAGTTCTGATTTTATTAAAACTATTAGCCTCTAATCATACCTGCTTATTGGAATCATCATAAAGAGAAAATTAAAGAAAATTAAAGAGAAGGAAGGAAGGAAGGAAGGAAGGAAGGAAGGAAGGAAG
>WEIU01013746.1:24260-45635 GCA_013389925.1 Aegithalos caudatus
AAAAAAAAAAAAAAGCATATCTACCTATACATATGCATTGTGTACAACGAATCTCTTCTACATTGCACCGTTTGTTGTTCAAAGATCATTTTAACTGCCATTGTCCTAAAGTTTCAAAGGCTTAAATTAACGAATGTTATGTCTGCCAGCAGAGGGAGCCAATTTTATTCCATAAACAGGGGGAAAACATTTTTGAACAGGGACATTCCTTGTTTTTTTACATTTAGCAAGTCAGAAAATAATAAAATATAATAATTTTTCAGTGCCATCTGTATAGCATGATTATGAAGGTCTCTGTGACCCATATTGCCTAATCATTTCAATATCAGAAGAGTAGGAATAAATTTTGAAAACTAAGTCTTGTAGCATCACATACATTTCTTCCCCTTTTTTAAATAATTCATTTCTTCATTTATTCAATTATTTTACACAGTAATAAACAACTGTGCTAATCACCTTTGACAGACAGCATATACAAAACAAGAAATCACAGCAGCCTACTTTACCACATTTAAAGTTGTTATTATGCTTGTAACAGGTCTGCTTTTTGGTCCAGGAGGATGATGGACAGTCAGTTGTTCTTTACTATTTATGACACTTAGATTGTTTAATTAGACTTTAATTACACATAGGTCAGCAGAATGCCTTGAGTAAGGATCAAATATGCCTCCTTTCATACCACCTGACTGAAAAAAATACCTTCTCCACATGCCAATTTACAATATAACTGAGTTAATGAAAATATTTTTTTATTTTCAGAAGCAAGTAATGATATTGATAAGCAAGCTTCACCATATTTTTATATGTATATATATCTGTATATATATACACATATAAAACCCCCAAATATTCCTTAAATTTCCAACAGAAATGTTAAGGAAAATTTTAGTCATTATTTTAGGAATTCTTGGTTTTAAATGTTCTTTCATAAGTCTGTATTTTGAGGAAAGGATCTTAAAAATATGGCAGAAAAAGTACAAACCTAACACTAAAATGAGCTGCATTGTGGCAAAAAAAATAAGGAAATTCCGATGTCACTTGCAGTTTATAGTGGTAAACTCCAAGCTCAGTTCTGGTGTAGGGATTGTTACTGACTGCAGAGCTTGGATATTATTGTCAGTAAGCTTTCTAACATATAGGATTGAATACAGCATTGGCTTTTCCTGAAACATTATGTCCACCAATATTGCAAGAGTGGCAAATTTTAGTTAAAAAAAAAATGAGGGATCTGATTAGTTCATTGTAATCTCCAAGTAAGCTAAACCCCAGTCTGCTGATGCTGCATTCCTAAGTGCAGCTGTGAGCAGTTTAATCAAAAATAAGGCCATTTTCCCTGTTAGAATTTACATAGCAGAGAGGGAAAATGTGCAGTAGCTTAGGAAGCACATGTAACCTAAATGTTCAGGAAAGCATTTATAGTGTGAAGGATAGGGAGCCTGGGGCCCCCCCATGGGAACCATGGAATCACCAGTACTGTCAGCCTGACAATGCCTGACTTTCTAGCAGATAACTTCTCTGAATAGATTTCCTTTCTGAAAGATCTCAGGTGCTTCATCTATGAAGCAAACCACCCAGCATTGTAATAAGTGGGTAAGCACTTTTGCTTTGTCTTTTGGAATGGTTACATTTTCCTTGCTCTCATCATCTTCCTCAGATGAATCAACATCAGTCAAATAAGTCAGTCAAGTAAGTCAAGGATAAAGAACATAATAAAAGGAAAATAGTGGTGAGCAGAGCATAGTACTAAATGACTGATGACAGAGCTCCAAACTGAAGAGCTGGAAAGCGACAGACTATGGGGTGTTACTGTATCAGTTATCTGGAGTCACTGAATAGGTATTTATGCATCATAAACCCATTTAAAAGTAAAATTAAAGTTTATTCTAAAGGGAATGGCATAAATTTAGCATCTTGAAAATAAAACTGTATCAAGATTAAATGCTCTGTGGAATGCAATATTATCCATTTAGATTTTAAGAAATAATGACACTAATCAACTAATGAAGCATGTTTTTAGATATTCCTTATACAAGCTCCAGGCTTTATTTCTTATGCCCTCTAAGCCCTTCAGATATTTATTCCCATCTGTTTCATCCTTTTCCTTTTTTTTTCCCTTTTTTTTTTCCCCAGTGGAAACTATCCCACCTCCTTCTTTTCTCTGTTTTCATTTTCTGCACTGAATGCTAAGCTTTGACTCTGAATTTGTCTTAACTGCAGGCAGCTTAATTATTTCTTCTAATCTTTTTTCTTATCCTAGACCAAAAATGTCCTCTGGCTGCCATTTTTCACTACATATGGTGAAAATATAAAGGATAAATAAAACCAGTGCAAGCAAACTTACAAGTTCTCTTAGATTTATGAACTTACATGAGAAAAGGAACAATGGGGGCTCTAAATAGCATCTAGGATAATGCAGACCCATTCTTCTGACAACATAAAAGTATTACTGTGCTTTCAACTGGAACTGGTCACGATTGCATGCTTGCTTAAGATCTCCAAATAAAAAAATGAAGGTCAAATTCTGAGTGGTAGAACTTGTGTGGGATAATGCCAGATGTCTCACAAAAACACCCAAAACTATCAAGTAGATGAGTATCTACAGAGCCAAGGCCTTTTCTGCTTTTTGTACTGCCACACTAGAGAGAAGACTGGATAGACACAACTGGGACAGGTGGCCCCAGCTGACCAAAGGGATATTCCAGACCATGTGACATCATGCTCTGTATGTAAAGTGGGGGATGTTTGGAGTGATGGCTTTGTCCTCCCAAGTCACTGTTACATCTGATGGGGCCCTGCTCTGCTGTCCTGCTCTCTTCCCTGCTCTCTCTTCTCCTATGGGAAGCAGTGAATTCACTCCTCATTTTGCTTTTTGTGTGTGTGTGTGGCTTTTGCTTTCCCTATTAAACTGGCTTTATCTCAACCCATGTGTTTTCTGGCTTTTACCCTTCTGATTCTCTCCCCAGTCCTGATGGTGGGGGACTCAGCGTGTGGCTGCTGCCTCAGGTGAAACCACAACGATTTCCAACAGAAAGCTCTGAGAGATGAATATCACACCATTAGCCCTGTCTGGCATGTGAATCCAGAATAGAAAAGCTGGAGCCGTGCAGCACTATAAACAGATCTAAATAAATATATTTCATACATTTTATTATACAAAGCAATATGCTGGAACACTGTGTAAAATGGAAGGGTGAGCTGTATTTTACTTGCACTTAGCACGTGGAACAGACAGTATGCCTAATTTTAAAAAGCTCACATTTTTTTGGTTGTTTTGGGGGAGGGGTTTTGCAACGTGTTGGTTCATAGTGTGAAACGCACCATCACTTCATCAGGCAACCTCAGTGCTGTTCTTCGACATCTTGACATCGGCTAAGAAACCCGAGATGACAGAAAACTGACCACTAGAAAACGGTTTAAGGGTTCCCTGTTTAATGCTAGTTAGCATTATTTGTGAGGACAGAAATAATTTATCCGAAATAAACAGACCTGGAGTTTAATTCTACATCTTAAAGCACAGAGCATTTATCAAGGGATTAACGGGGACGCCTTTTGGACCTCAGCACGCCGATGTGCCTGAGGAAGTGCGAGGGCGGATGTGGACGAGCCTGGCCTGGAAGGAGCAGTAACGCGAGGCAGCAGCCAGGCCAGCGGGATTCTGCAGTGTCTTCCAATGGATTTGTAGAAATGAGGAGGAAATAATACCACCGTTTGGCAGCGGGACGCTGATCCCAGACACACCGGGCTGAGCGCAGCCATGGCCTAGGAGAGAACGCTCAGCCGCACGCACTCCCCGCAGGGTGCCGGCCACAGACAGGGAAGGGAAGGCGAGTGATTCCAGGAGGAACCCCGCAGCCCCTCCTCCCCGGCCGGGCGGAAGGCGCTCGGGCCCGGGCCGCGGCCGGGGGAGGNGCTGACGGACGTGGTGAGTCCGCCCCTCCCCTGCCCGGCCCCCCTCTCCCCATCCCCGGGGAATGCATGGATGGGTGGAAGACTAGGTAGGTAGATAGGTGGGTGGGAGTCCTTCTTCAGCGGGGAGGGGAGCGTTCCCGCTCGGGCAGAGCTAGGGGGCCGGGCGGGCTGGTGTCCCCGCTGCCGGCTGGGTGCACGGCCGTCGCGTTTGGGCCTCCAGCCCCAGCTGTACACCGCGGGGAGGTGCGGAGGCCCCTCGATCCCCTTTCTGTAGGGCCCGGATTGTGTCATAGGGGGGACAGTGGTGCCTCCCGCACTGACGTCTTCCTATACCCCCTGCCTTTCTCCATCGCCCCTGGGGGACTCAGCTTGCTTGGCTTTAGTCAGGGATTTGTTGGAAAAGGTCATGATAATGGTGCGAGGCTCTTCTGATGATGCCAAGCAATAGGACAAGAGGCAAGGGGCCGAACCTGATGCCCAGGAAGTTTCACCTGAGCACATGAAAGAGCTTCTTTACTGTGCAGTGACAGCACTGGAATAGATTGTCCAGAGAGACTGTGGAGTTTCCCTCAGTGGAGACACTCAGGAACTGTCTGGACACAATCCTGTCCAATGTGTGGATGACCCTGCTTGAGCAAGGAGGTTGGACCACATCACCGTAACACCAAGGCTGTGGGTTTGATCCCCATTGTGGGCCATTCACTTAAGTGTTGCCTTCATTGTCCTTGTGGTTCCCTTCCAAATCAAAAGGTTCTGTAATTCTGTGACCCACTGTGCCCCTTTCCAGTCTCACCAATGCTGTGATTCTGTGATGTCCATGATGACTCAGGACCAAAAGTGGCTCCTTTTGCAGAGCTCTTCTTATTATTCATGAACGTTATTCTTGCATAGTAATAATTCAAATTAAAAACATATTTTACATCTACACAGGCAAGCATTTTTTCATATTCTGGCTGGCACTTTTGTGGGTCCCACACTCCAAGACCCTATTAATGCAGATAACTGCATTACGTAAAATACTTCAGGATTATGCTTCGAGAACCAAACTGTTTCTTGGCACTCCAGAATCACTGAAACACGAAAATCCTTCACCAGCAGATAAGCTATAGTAGATCATTATGTTTTAACAGTCATGCATATTTTGCTTATTTGTCTTTAGAATGTTTTTAATGGAATGAAAATTAGTTGTATGTTTTGGGTTTATTTAATGAGTAGCAATGGCATTGCACGTGGAAGTGTCTCATACTTTGTAAGCAAACAGTTGTGCAATAAGTCTTTCCAAAGGGTCCTGGTATAATTATTTTTACAGGTGCTTGGTGGTTTTTTGGAGCAGTTAGAGCTGTTAAGAATTTCTATGAACTGTTACACTAAGCAATACCCACACTCATCTGCCACCTTTTGTTCTGTACTGCCACAGCTGTTTTTGCCTGGTACATTGAACTTGATTGGGGATTGATCTGTCTGAAATAGGCCTCTCTAAATAGAAGGGTATTTTTCCATCTGCATGAGCTCTCTGTGAAGTTCATGTTAAAATGTCTGCAGTGAGCAGGAACACAGGGCAGGGACTCTGGAAGTGGGGAGAGCAGCTGGCTGGCCTCTGTGGTGGCATAAGCAGCTCTCCTGTCAAATGGGAAACTCAGTATTAGTTCAAGGTTGTGTATATCACACACACCCCCCCCTTTGTTTTTTCTCATTTCCCTGAAACTGTGATTTCCTAACTAATGAATGCATACTTACAGATGTGCCTAATTACATTTCTGCTCAGTTCTGTCCTTGCTTTACTTGAGCTGGAGGAATATACATATATATTTATATTTTATATATATATATATATATGTGTGCATGTGAATGTATATTATGGTAAATATGACATTTGTATTGAAACAACAATGACATTTTACCTGAAGTATTTCTATGTGGTAGAAGTATAGAACTATGGCTTTTTTTGTCAAGGTAGGAAATGTGTTCCAAGGTGTAACTGAGGCGCTGGTTGCAGTGACTGTGCAGTGCTACACCACACTTCCCTGTTTATTCACTGACCTTCTGTAATTGCTGCAGTAATTGCTGGTGTTCTTGCACACTGTGGTATAACAGCAGTCAGTTGTGGCTTGAGAAAAGGCATATTGAAATGGCTGTTCATTTTCATTGCTTCTTTTTTCTCCTTAGGTAATTCTAGAAGCTATGGATATATTATTCAGAATAAGAGGAGGCTTGGATCTTGCATTTCAGCTTGCAACTACTGATGGTGTGTCTATAAGACTAATAGATTTCTTCATACTTATATGAACTTTTATTAAGAAACTATTTGTTATATTTAGTTTCTTGGCATTTTACCAAGTGTTAAGTGCTTCTTCACAAGACTGTAAAGATTATTCTTTATCTTCATAAATTTTCTGACACTCTTTTTTCATCCTATGTTTTTTGTTTTAATTTGAAATAAACTTTACATTGACATTTTTAACTAATTTTATTTGCATATACTTTTTACTTATGGATATGTTATTGGCATCACTTTTCAGCTGGAAGCCAAAGCTGACCCTGAAATTCTGAGCAAACAGAGAATAACTTTAAGGCAATGAATTTTGTTATAATGGGACTGTATTAGTAATACAATTTTGAGACTGTGGTCCAATCTTTCCAGAGAAATGGAGAAAGGGAACAAGTTAGAGAGTCACCCTACTGAATTTAGGCAGGATTGGCTACTACAATTCCATGTGATAGCAAAGGACTAGTCCCTGAGGTATTAAAGGGCTCCTTAATAATGAGTCCCCCATGGTTACAGTACAGTGACATTCTCCTCAGAAGGCCTGCTCAGGGCTGTCAGTGGCCATTGAGCTCTCATAGGGCAGGATGGGGAAGGAGGCTGTTTTTAGCTCAGCTCTCGTTCATTCTGCATTTCAACAGGATGTGTCTCTAGCAGAAACACTGAATTCCATCTAGTGAACCTTGATAAGGAACTTGGCCTTATATGAGTTCATGATGTGGAGCAGAAGTGTTGAATAGATTGACCTAATCCAAAGCAGCATTTTGTGAGTTGCATCCTCAGAGAAGGGTTATTTTTTTTGACTTTGTCTATGGTGTAGTGAATTGCAACCATAGTGAAGCAGAGTGGTGTTTGAATTGTCCAAGTGCATGGTATTCACAGGTCGTAATGTGTGAGTAAAACACCTTACAAGCTCTGAAAGACAACTGTACATAACAGTAACAAAGTTTCAGGCAAATGAGACTGTGGCATACAGGTTTATGTTAGCCAAAATTTGGTCCTCAGCTGGAATGTAGGCCCTGCTTTTCCAAAGATTTAGTCTGGTTTTGGTTTGTATTTCTGAACAATGATGTGAGGTCAGAAATGTGAGTGACTCAGATTGAATATTTGAAGGATTTTTTCAAAAGCCTAAATATAAATACCAGTTTGTCTGTACATAGAAGTTTGTTTGCAGCTGTAGGTTTGGTTAAGACTTATTAGATGTGGTAAGTGACAGCAGAGTAATTATTCTTCTGTAAGTTTGACAGCATCTAAGAGAAATAGTCTGCTTTTGTTCAGGGAGGTGAGTGTGAATGTTTGAGACCCGCTAAGTGAAATCTTACCTCACTTCTGTTTACCCAGTCATTTTTCTGATCATAACAGCACTTGCATTTTTATTCCAAGTCAAAACAATTTCATTAAATGTATGCCCAGCAGCTATAAAAAATGGTGAAGGAATTTTCTAGGCTAATTATATCCTTACTGTGTTTCAGAGACATCAACAAAAAAGGCATTAGGATATGTTTTCAGTGATCTTGAAAACAAACTGTCCTCAGAGGTTCTTGTATTCAGGATTTGCCACAGTTCAGTCTATGTGTGGCCTAACAATGGTATGACCACAGTTCCAGAGCTGACTGATGAGTCTGCATGTAAGGAGATAAGACAATTTATACAGTAAGTATAATCAAACCTGGGGAGGGATGGTTAACAGATTAGTTTCATATTATAGAAATTTTTCTTTCTGTTGATAATTCAGATTTGATCAAGATGATGAGACCAAACGAAAGCTTGGCAAAAAAAAGGATAAAAAGTTACATGATACGGTATGTTCCTAATATATAAGACAGATTATCATTTAAACATTTTTAGACTTGCCCTCCTTAGGATTTTCCATTTTACACAAATAGGCATTGACATTACTTTAAAGAACGCTTTTAAAGTCATTGAGACTCAACATGAATGAAGAAATCCACATATGGTAGATCAGCACATAGAAGTTTGTCTTTAACATTACCAGCTTTTTTTAACCCAAGTATTTCATTACTGAGTTTGATACCAAACACCTGCAATCTTACTTTTGCCTTTTTGGTTCATGTGTAGTTGGAGATGTAATATTGGTGTCTTTATTCTCTGCAGCAGCAGATAATCAATGTAGACCTCATGTTGGAAATGACATCTTCATTAGCTGCTTTGGCTCCAGTCATTGAAAGGGAAAAGAAGGAACACCACTACATAAATATGACATTACCAGTTGATGTTGTTGTATCTGTTTCCCCAGAAGAACCATGGGGAAAGTAAGTGTTATCCTGAACTTGCAAATTTTCAGCTTCATTTCTGCTTTTTCTTGAAATAATGAAGTAAAACTATATCATTCATCAGTTTAATGAAAAGTGTACCGTATTTTTGTGATGTAATTTTAACTGTGTAAATCATAAAAGCTCATGTAGACAGCTACTAACTTCAGTAATCTTGAGACATCCTTTTGCTGTCTACAAAAAATGCAGTTTATCAATGTCTGACAGATTTGATAACTCATAAGCATTGCTTAGCAAGGAATTGAGAAAGTCAGGAAAATGTTCTAGAAATTTTTGTATGTGAGATGTATAAAAGAGAGTTGGGGTGTATTTGATGAGTCTTTGTAATCTCAGCCCTTCATTTGGGGCTGCAGCTGGGTAGGTACAGATGGAAAACATTTGAGTCTGCCTATGTATTTTTTTCCTTGCAATTTTTTTCCATAGGATTTGATTCTGAATGACACTAAATGGGGTTGGATAAAATGCTAAAATGCAGAAAAACCCCATTTAGTAATATATTTCATTTTTATTTTGACAAATGCTCATACTGTGTTTCTGATATGAGAGAGGGTAGCTGCTTTTGGGAGGACTGAATCACTAGGGACTCATTTCTGTGTGCATGCAAGCTTTGAGTAAGGCACAGCTGGGCTCTGCCTTTCCCTGTGGGAGCAGAAGCATTGAAGTAGTGCAGTCATCTGACCAGGTCAGGCATGCATTTAGGTATTGTATAATTCACAGCTGTGAGAAAAAATGATTCACAATCACTGCTCCGCTTTGGAAATATTCTCCCTTGTACTTTTCAGTGTACAAAATCTCCTAGTGAAAGCAATTCATGGGCAATTAACTGACATGGAAAGATGCATCATGAAGTATGTGAAAGGAACATCAATTGTGGTACCAGAACAATTTCATTTCATGTTACCAGGAAAAAATCACCTCGTAACAGTCTCATATCCAACGGGTATTTCAGATGATCAGCTGGAAAGTTACAGAAAGGTAAAGCCAACAAACCATAACAGAACCTGATCTTTTATTTTTAATTACTGTAATTGAAGCAGTGGTAAGGCTTTCCATTTAGTCAGTGTAGAAGAAATACTAGCAAGTACTGCTGTTTTTTAGATTTATTTTTATTATAACCAAAGCAGTATACTGAATGTGGAAACTTGATTTATTAGAAGATTTTTAAATAGAATGTGCCAGATCTCATTTTTGTAAGGGAACAACAGAAACTTTAAAAGTACATAAAATTTGGTTGATAAATATTTTTCTAAATTATGCTTCCAGTACAGTATTCTTTGAATTTCCTTTTTTTTGTTCTTATATGGTAGAACATGAGTTACTTTTGGTGTGTTACTACATTCAAATTTTAACACATGTACTGCAAGTATTGGGGGTTTTGTTTGTTTGGTATCTTTCTTGAGGTTTTTTTGGTGTTGAGGGGTGTCTGTTTGGACAGGGCTGCTTTTCATAGCTTACAGCTGACCCGGCTTAGGTAGTTTTTGGCTTGATTTTGCCTTTGGGTTGGCACATCTGGAAAAAACAATACGGATGAGGTTGAAGAATGTTGAGATGTGGCAGTCCTTTCAGACTGAGACTGATACCAGTCTAGGTCACACAATTTCATGTACTGAGAGCAGGGAGAGAATATTCTGCAGCTTAGAGGTGTAGAAGCAGTAGGGACTTTTTCTGTGTGAAGCATTACTGGGTGTATAAAACCCAGTCTAGCCTTGTGTTTGCAGAGGCCTCAGGCACTGGTGGCACTGCCTTGTTTCCTGCTCTCTGTCTGCTCTTCACTCTAACCCACTGATGGGAAATGTTACTGCAGCTCCTGTAGCCGGGTTCAGTGTGGGGTCATCTGCCTAAAATGTATTACCTGTGTTACACACATTATCCTAGATGATCTCATCATGCCTTTCACTCTTAAGCTCTGTGAAATAAGACAATATATCTCTTTAAATGTGGCTGCTGTGTGGCAAACACACAGAGCTTAAGAGATTTTAAAATAGACTGAATCTGCTTGAACCATAAGCCCAATATCTTTGTCTCAGCACATGTTATTTGTTTGCTCCAATATCAGTTACGATTATACTTTGGTGTGTGTATCTACATTACTGTGTAGATAAAACTGTAATCCTTTTCTATGATGGTGTTTTATCATGCTTTCATAACAAACCTGTTACTCATGGTATTTTCAGTGGGGCCCCAGCAGCAGGTGTTATGTAACAGGACTGGATAAAGTAGTGGGCCCTTTAGATGGGAGGTAAGCCTGCATGAGCTTCCCTGGAGAAGTGAGGTCTAGTAGTAAACATACCTGCTGAATGTTTAATTAAGCCTGTTTTAATAATTTGCTAAACTATGCTGTTAAAGTTATATCTTCATTGCTGATTACAGTGGTCTTTCTTTTAATCCAAAATTTGAATTTTGTTTCTTATTTTTATTTGAACTTGCATGTAGGAATTGCATGGGTTATACAATCTGCCTTGTGACAGACCATATTTCAAGAGAGCAAATGCTTATCATTTTCCAGATGAACCATATAAAGATGGGTATCTCAGAAATCCACATTTACATCTTAGTTCACCTGGTATGGAGTCCAGTATGGTAAGTATAAATTGATACATTTTGCAGAAAGTACCTTTTTATTTTAATTGAGATTTTTTTTTTAGTTGAAAGAAGTAATTTAGATAGTCAATGTGTGGTTGAGAAAGTGAAATAATTGGCTTGACCTTTTAAGCAAAAGCACTCCTCTGCACAAAATGGCATTGCTTTAATTTGCTGTATTTGTCCCAAGGAAATTGGATTTTCTTGGAAAAAATAATGTCGTGTTTTTAGCACGTATTCTAAAAAGTTTCTCAGAAC
The DNA here is from genome assembly GCA_013389925.1 of Aegithalos caudatus. Lineage (NCBI taxonomy): Eukaryota > Metazoa > Chordata > Aves > Passeriformes > Aegithalidae > Aegithalos > Aegithalos caudatus. The sequence goes on from WEIU01013746.1 coordinate 35,565, forward strand.
CAGGACAAGACACTAAAACTATCAACAGAGAAGTTTATGAGACAAAACCAGGTGGAGTAATCGTGTGAATAATGACCCTTTGAATCTTCCAAAGATTTGCAGTCCCCAAGTGAAAACTGTACAGTGCAAGTGAGAGGTCATATGACTTCTGTGAGAAGTGATGCAGTGTGATCAGAGCCCTGTGTGTTCTCCCCCCTGCAGGTTTATTTGGTCCAAGGGCTGTACAGTTACCACCACTATATGCAGGACCGCATGGATGACAGTGGCTGGGGCTGCGCCTATCGGTCTTTGCAGACAATCTGCTCTTGGTTCAAGCACCAAGGCTACATGGATAGAGCTATACCAACACACAAGGAAATTCAACAGGTACAGAACTTTTAAGGAGATTATATTTTGCATATTTGTCTAGAAAGGTTTAGATTATTTTCTAAATATCAAACTCATATGTATTAGAACATACCTTTTGTCCCTTAAATTGCACTGGTGGTTCTGAATTATCCGTGTTGGGTGACACCTGTACAGATAAGATGCATTAAAATAATCTTCTAAATGTTTCCTTGGATTAATGTTCTATTAGAAGCTGTGATATGATATTTTCAGTGTTTTTGTCAAATGAAAAGAACAAAGAACCCAATGTGTCATGCTAAAATCAGTTTTAAAACTGGCTGTCATATTCAATGACAGCTGGATTAGTTCCCAGATGCTACACAGGGATTTACTGACAACTTCTGCAACTTTGCCTTTGACAGTAGTGAACTTTTCCTGATTTTTGAACTCTCCTTCACTTCTTTTTCTATTTTGAATTTACATGCATACCTGAATATGTTCGTTTCTGTTATCAGCACTGAAGTAAAACTGTAGGCTTGTAGCTAATACCCATACTTAGGTATGCCTATCAAGGAATACTGCAGTTACCTTCAATCTTCTAAATATAATTCTTCATGTTACATTCATTTACTGAACATTTTTAGTAAAGTTTAATTCATTCCATGAAAAAAACATTTATCATATGTAGCAGGGATGTGAATACTAAAGGTAAAACCACATTTCCTGAACATTTCCCAATCCACACCTCAATGCTATTGAAATCTGTACACTCCTGTAGTATTTTTAGGCATCTAAAAGAGGGCAGTAGACTGCAGAAAATCTTTGGGCTTTGTGTCCTGAGCAGAAAAGGCCCCTCTCAAGTGCTGAATGTAACATGTAAGCCTCAGAATGAAGAAGAGTTTTAAATAAACCATAACCTTAGACATGGATCAGTAGCGTCTTCCTCAGAGCACAATTTTATGGATCCTTTCCTGACTGCTTTGAATAGAGATCCAAGCTTTTCAGTCTGTGAATGGCTTCTGCAGTGTACAAATGATGCACTCTATTATTAAAGAGCTCAGTGGTCACCCTCCCCAGCCTGAAGTTTGCCTGTGGACCTGTGTAGTAGTCTTTGCTCATGGACACAGTTCTGCATCACTGCTCAAAGGGACATTTCCAAAACAGAACCACAGTGAATGAATCAAGCATATGTTGGTCTGCTTTTGTCCAGCTAGATTCAAAACACAAGCCCATATATATAAACCAACTTTGTTCACAAAGAATGGTGGGATTCCCTACTATATGTTGTTGATATTTGGGTTTCTTCCTCACTATGATGTTGCAAAGGCGCTGGTTGATGCTGGAGACAAGCCTGCAGCATTTGTTGGGTCACGGCAATGGATTGGTTCAATTGAGGTACAGCTTGTCTTGAATCAGCTTTTTGGAATAACATCCAAAATATTATTTGTCAGGTAAGAACCACTACCTGTTTACTAGCTTGGTAATAGCTAAAAATACTGAATGCCTTAAAATGTAAGTCATGATTACAGTACATAGGAGAAGAGGTATAATTAGAGAGATGATAAATCTTTTAAGAGTTCCTTGCTCATTAACCTTCTATTCCTACCTTTAGTTGTGCTAAGTGCTTACAGGTGAAGGTGGTGTTAAATTTCCTGGGAGTTTAAATTTTCCTGGAACTTGGGGTTCCAGTTTCCAGTTGCTATAATTTGCTTAATAATATGCAAATTGCCTGGTTTTATAAAGCTACAGTCTAATGCTTCCACAAGAAATGTGGCTCCCAGTGGGTGTGCTTAATCTATAAATTGCTTCATGATATGCAAACTGGTATGGAATTCAGCCTATTCCTTTGTGCCACAATTTTTGATGCAGGCACAGTCTGATGTCCACAGGGAACTGAATGTACACTGACAAATAAATTATTACTGCAGCCACAGATCTAACTCATGAGTTTAGGATTGAGGCAAATTGTTGAGAAGTCTGGAAGATAATGTTCCTCTTTATGCATTTGTGTGAGAAATAAAGCAAGGAATTTGTTTCCATTCTGATAATATGATGCTCTCATACACAATGAAGGACCCTTCACAACAAAGATATTTGGGACTAGAAGAATAGTCTTTAGCATTTATGAGAAGAAAAATTACTGTATTTTTTATCATTTAGGCAGCACTATGCAGACTAATAAAAACCTGAACATTTAGTAAATATGGTCCTGAAATTTAAAACATACATTAACAGTGTGTATGAAAATACAAATCAAAATACTTCCTATGTGTTATTTTTATTTAGATCAAATTCACACTCTAGATATTCTAAAAGAGCATGATGATGGGGATCCTTAATGTTAGGAAAATAGTTAAGGTCTTCAATATTTTAATCCTTTTTTTTGTTCCAGAGCTTGTACTTTTAGATGATCCACCTATTATTTATAGCAGCTATGACAGGCCCTGCCAGTAGGCAGAGTTTTATTAAGAGAGAATATAGAATACACTCCTTTCTGAACTGGGTAGAATTACTCATAGTGCTACAAGAGAGCACCAGTTTTTCACAGTGTTGTGAAAAACCAACATCACTACCATGCCAGGAAGAAGAAACAATCCTGCAGCTTTTTCAGCTGGTCACTGGCAGTGGATAGCATTTTTGTCTTGGGCTTATTTCCAGCAAGCATCTCTAATTCTTTGTGGAAATAAGATTTCACAGCTGCACCAGCAACACTGGTGCTGGATCCAATATAATAAATGCACCATTTTCCAGTTTTATATTCTGTCTGCATTAAATCCATTCTCTATGCTTGGGAAGTAGGCACACAGGTTTCCACTGGGTTTTAAAAAGATTAGCCACTATATAAAGAAATATAAAGACAAGATACTAAAAATGTCTGTATTAATTTCCTTACCTAGCAAATAGACCTTGAGTTAGAAAATATTTTTCAGATTTTTCTCAGGGAGTTTGCACAGGAATAATCCAAGTGACTTTCTTCTAATCAGTTATTTATGCAGTGAATGAGTATAGTGGATAATTAGAGAAGTAAGCCTAGTGAGAATGACAAATCTGTTATTGCTTTTCTTACCTAGCCAGGGTTCTGAACTGGCATTGCAAGGAAGAGAGCTTGCTAATCATTTCAAGACTGAGGGAACTCCAATTATGATTGGTAAGTGCTTGAGTGTTGAAGAATGCTAATGAAAGTGCATGGCCTCCCTGTGCTGAATGTCACTTCAATTAGAACCCATTTAATTTACTGTACAAGAGTTAATCAAAACTGTAGATGAATTAAAAATTACGGTTTTCCCAAGGTAGCCTCAAAAAAGATACAGTTTAGTCTGATTGGTATCTTCTCATTCAGTATTTCTTTCAAACTTTCATTCAGTGTTAAACATGGTAACAAAAGTCAGTCTAAAGGGTATTTTTATAAATTGCCATTAAGTCAGAAGTTGAGCTGACTTTTATTCTTTACGGGAGCAGAAGTTCATACAGTTCCCCAAAACTTCCCCTCAGAAAAAAGTACTGTTTATCTGGCTTGGAAGAGAAGGGTGTTATCCAAATCTGTATTCAGACCAGTTTTAATAATCTGCAGTGTTGGTATGATAAGAAGTGCCATTTGTAAAAATATTGTGACAGTAATTGAACTACTTTTTCCATGATGTGTTTTAGGAAATTAGTAATATTGATATTGCTATTTTCAAGTTCAATAACATTAATTTAAGCAGTTTTTCAGTCTGTATTTGTCATTTCATAATACAGTGTAACTTTCTCAAAACAGAGGTACCAGAAGTCCAGACTTTGGTATGGTGATGGTTTAGATTAGATATTAGGAAGAAATGTTTCCCTGTGAGGGTGGTGAGACCCCAGAACAGGCTGCCCATAGAAGCTGGGGATGCCCCAAGGCCAGGGGGATGGCCCAAGGCTCAAGGTCAGGTTCCATGGAGCTTTGAGCACCTGGTCTAGTGGGAGGTGACCTGCCCGTGGCAGGGGGCTTGGAATTAGGTGATAATTTAAAGTCCCTTACAACCCAAACTATTCAATGATTCTATTAAATACCCTTGGCCTTTCAGCAGCCTTATTTTTAATTTCAAGAATGTAGAATCCTTTATTGAAAAAGTCTGAAAAATTTAGTCTGTAAGCTATCCTTCCCTGCAATGCTCTCTTGTAGGTTGGTTTAATTTTTGTTGTCATTGGAGGGCTGGAGATGGGCTTTTTAGGATTTGGGATTTGGGGATTGTTTTTGCTTGTATTCTTCCAGGAATTTTGCAATCCCTACATGCTGTGTGGAGTTATTACTACAATGTTGTGGGGACGTAAACAATTGCATGTTATCTGAAAGAAACATGCAAGGGTTGACCTGTGCCCATCAAAATATCCCCTTTTCCTGTTTGCAGGCTGGGGAAAGGGAAATCAGAATTTACTATTCTGCCCCTAATATTCATTGATGTAACTTAGTAGAAAACAGCAGATAAACCTCATCCAGGAATTCTCATTTCTATTCTAATTTTAGTCCTTTTGCAACCAGGAAATTTTTCAGATTTCTTTCCTACAGTTAGGTTTCTTTTAAGAAAAAGTGCAGAAGGGATGTTTGAAATATTCTTGACTTCATCTGGTGGAAGTGTTGAGGATTTAGCCTGCCTTGCTGACTTGGAACAAATTTTGAACATACATTCCCTACTTATTTTAGTTACTACAACTAACCTTTCTTAGATGTAGTAAAGATACATTGTTTCATAATGTGAATAATCCTACCTCAGACACTTTCAGCATCATCAGATACAAGCTAATCTGTTAACAGAAGGTGTTGATGTACTTTTATTTAACCCTTGCACATTAAATCAATCCCAATGAAAAAAATTCAGCCATCTGTGTTTCTCCTATTTTAGGTGGAGGTGTTTTGGCTCACACGATATTAGGAGTGGCTTGGAATGAGACTACAGGGCACATAAAATACTTGATTCTAGACCCACATTACACAGGAGGAGAAGATCTGCATGTTATTTTGGAAAAGGTGAGGCTTGATGCACATATATACTCACACATTTATGTATATACATGTATTTTGGCATTAAACAAATAATGTCCAGCCAAATACAAATTGGTCATTCTATGGCTTCTCAATTCCTTATGGAAGAAGCACTGACCCCAGTTAACCTGCATACTACAATATGCAAAGTATTGTCAGTTTCTGAAACTTAGTGTCTTTGGAGATATATCAGACCAGCAACTATATCAATTTACATTATACTGTAAAGCAATGCTCTTTATTTTATATTAATTAATTCACCCATCTCCCCTTTTACCCAGGAGTATGTACGATAAATGTGGTTTGTATTTTGAATAAAACAGAAAATTCCATTCAGGCTGTAACATGCTCTAAATGAAACAGAGAATTTCTTTTAAATTTTAAAAGTTATTTTAAAAATCCAACACCAACCATTCTCAGATCAAGCCTTTAACAATGTTAAAAGGGTAGGTACTGTATTGTTTTGAAAATGTGGAAAATCTCCAAAGTGCTCAAGGGTATGTAATGTCATTTAGAGCCACTAAAAGGGATGACGCAGCACAAGCCAGTTAATACAGTGTCAGAAATGTAAACTCTTAAAGTGGCCAAATCATTCTGTAAGTGCTAGGTAATTGATGTCTTTTCTGTTTTTCATATTAAGTTGCAAATAGTAACTTTTGTTTCTAATCTTTGATACCCTTGTGTAGGCCCAACAAAAAAAACCCAACCAAACAAACAAAAAACCAACCCAAACAAACATAACCACAAAATCCAACCACCACCACCAAAAAAAGAGCTGTTTAAGAAACATTTTGCTGGCCTATAAATGATCAAAGCTGAAATGAACACAGGAAGAAACAATTTCCAAAGAAGTGTAGGACCAAAGGCTGTTACAGCTACTAGCTGTTAAGAATGGTTCAGTGGTCCAGGATAAAATAAATTCAGAACCCACTTTCTTCATCAGAAGTGTCTAGGGAGGAACTAAGGTGGACTGTGTGTAGCTTTTCTTGAAAAGCACCTCCAGTAATTATGTGGTACTCTGCAAACTTAAAAGCTTTTGTTAGACTGTTTCCTTCTGCTGAGTCAGGTTGAACAGCACAATTTCTGCTATTAGGAGCTCTGTTTGGGGCTGAAATATCAACCATTACCAAAGAAGGTAATGATTGGGGTAAGAAAGGGAAACTGTAAGAATGATGGAGTTTCAGAATAACATTAGCCTTTCAGGAGCAGCAGAAGGTAGTGGGGAGGTGGGGATGGGGAGGAGATGATAATTTCTCAGAGCTTAGCTGGAGAGGAAGGACAGGGGAGAGAATCTTTGTAATATGTTTTCCATTAATGTGTTGCCAGACATGTAGAGAACTTCCTGAAAACTTTCATTGCATTCTAGAGACATTTAAAAACAATGCACACAGCTTAGATTAGTATGGTTAGTAAAAGAAGAATACACTCAATAGTAGTAGACAGGAAAAACAGAATTCAAAGTAGATTTAAAAGCTGTCTTGCTTTTCCTTGGACAGGGCTGGTGTGGATGGAAGGGCCCGGAGTTTTGGAACAAGGACGCCTATTATAATCTATGCCTACCTCAACGACCAAAAGTTATTTAAATTCGCTCTTATGCTGACCACAGTGAGACAGAATAGTAGCTGATCTAGATAAAACTGTCCTGTTATTTATCAAAATAATGCTTCAAGACAATTGAAATAGAAATGTTGGTTGAATAACTTAAATTAAGAAATATAAGAAATATAAATTAAATAAATTGAGAAACTGATTTTTTTAAATGAAACCTCTAGAAATAAGAGTTATCTGCTTTAAACTGTATTCCTTACAAATGCATTTCTTAAGCAACAAATACTCTGTACTTTTCTGTAGCACAGCTCTAGGTTTATATAGTATTTTCTCTTCTGCTATAATCTTTATAGATTAAATGCCAAATCTTTTTGTTTTATGGAATTGTTTCGTGACAAAAAGATAAACTGTCCTCTGCCTTCCAAGTTCCACTTAGCCAGCTGTGTCGTCCATTATGAATCTGTTTAAAGGCCTTGTTTGTTACTGGTATTATTGATGACGCATTTTAGGAGTGAGAAAAGAATGGCTATATTTACTGAATTTTATTAATTTTGCTCTTATATTTACACACAAAAAAAGCAAGAGAATCAATTTTTCCATGTTCATTTATTTATAGCTGAATGAATACAAGTATTCTAAGGGGGGGAAAACCTCACAACATTCTTCTGTAAGAAGTAACAATAAACAAGCTTTCCTCCTTCTCAGAAGGAGACAATGTCCCAGCACACACATCTGATTGCTCAGTGTATCATCCAGTCATGGTTCTTCAGACTTTGGATTCCCCTTATTTCACGTTGGGATTACAAGCTGTTGCTTCTGGCAGCTAGGAGACAAGATCTGGCATGGAAACAAACAAAAGTAAGTCTGTAGCTACTTCATCATCAGTAAGAGTACCTATGATTTTTATTTTTTAAAAGTAGCCTCTTAAGTGGCATTCCACACATACTGTCCATTTTCAAGAAGACCCTAACCTTAAATACCTATGCAAGTTCATCCTTACCAGGAGGCTTCCAAATCTTACTGCTCTGTGTCTAATACACATTTGTTTTACTTAGATGTTAAAACATTTTTTAAAATATTCTGAATTGTATTAAACCAACACTATTACGCACCATCTGATCTTCTCCTCTTCCTGTTTATGGATCTGCTGGTTTCACTTTCTTGTTTCTGTGCAGTTAGACCTTCTCTCCACAAGCCATGTCTGTCACTTAGCGAGTATGCAGACTGTCCTCTCAGTTTCATTGTCTGAGTGTGCTGAATTGTCCTGAGAAACTTGGCACATTCCAGAAAGCCATAATCCAGTGCAAGGTCTGCTGCTGTCTGTCCACTGTTGTTGCACAAGCTGAAATACAGAATTAACAATAACCAATTAAACTGGAAAAATGAGCAAGCACCGAATAAGTGATAATTTACACAGTTGTATAAAAATAAGTATCAAGAATCAGTACCAAGAAGGTTTGTCAAGGATAACATAGGGCTCATACAGAGGGCTGGTATTAAATACAAAAAGGAATAATTATTTTAAAATAAATTTGATAGTCATCACACTATCAGACTATCACTTAGCTTAGCATATCAGAAAGGCAAGAAGAGGGTGAGGTTAAGATCAGGAATAGTCTCTCAGCAGTTATCACAGAGGTATATAGATAAACAACAGCATGTGAGCATGTGGTCTGTGCTCCTTTGCTGTTCATGTCAGTTATTAATACTCTATGGCTATAGTCAGGCTATATTTGCAGCCTTAGCATGCGTGTTCTGAGCAAGTTAAATGTACTCTGGAAAATGCACATCCTTTGACACTCTTACTGAAGTTACTAAATGTCACTCAACTTACTCAATTTTAGCATCACCAGCAACAAGGAGAGCAAGGCATTCCAAACTCCCAACTTTTGCTGCTTTATGTATCGGGGCTTCTCCAAGGCAATCCTAAAAACACAATTTATATATAACAGTCATTTGCAAGAAGAGGAGTAGGATAAAGTTGCCTTGTTCTCCAGAATGACTGTTTATGTATACCAGTCTGTTGTGAGCTGAGAGGAGCTATAAAGGAATATAGCTAGTCAAGTGTACTTGGTAACTACCATTAAATGCATAATGTATTCATCACAAAGTAGAAGTGCTGTCTCCTGCAGTACTCATATGCCTTCTAAAAGGTAACTTACACAGAATACTCTCTGCACAAATTAACAGCATCTCTTAGCACCATTCAGGGATTGCTGTCCCACTAGCTTGCTACCAGCTCAAGAGGTATAAGGAATTAAACTAAGCAACTCAAGTAAGAATCCTTATATTTACTGGAAGTAGGGACAAACTTTTGAAGGAAAAATAAATACCGAGTAGTGCAAAAGAATTAAGTTGTTTGGACATCTGCATGCAGCACTGTAAGTGTGAAAATTAAATTATACATTGCAAGTGAAGTTGCTAATGCAATATAGACAGGATTTCTTGTTTGTACTAGAAGTTACTCTAGAATAAGCAACCCCAGATATCTCGTGCAATACAGCTGAGTATAAAAAAAATCCCCTCTGTTAGATAAAAAGTGTGTAAAGACTATTAAGTGGATTTACTGACTTGCCAGATTAGAAGTGGAAGGAATAAAATGTGGTTTTTTACCTGTTGGTTCAAATTTGCTCCTGTCTGCAGTTGCCAAAGTAGAAAAAAAGCTTCACCACCACAAGCAGCCAAGTGAGCTGGAGACTGACCAGAGGCATCTGCAGGTGCGTTCACACCGGTTCCGGTCTCAAATAGGTTGCTGAAACTAGCAGACTGAAACGAGGTATCAAAAGAATAAAAGAAATGTTACTGCCATTGTAAGTAAAGACAGGTCTCAGAACACTGCATCACAGCAAAAAACATTCCCCTTATAAATCATTGGACCTTCATGTTCCTTGAGACTGCCTTTGATTTTTTTTAAACAGCAGTTCAAGAAAGACTTTTTGGCTTTTAATCTCTTAACCAGAAATACCGATCGACAGCGGCAGTGCCCCAACATTAACAGCAGCAGCTCCAGGCAAACTACATTCACTTCCGCAGCTGTGCTCCCGGTAAGACAAAAGGCTCCACAGACAGGCCCTCCAAAACCTCACCTCTGAACTGCAGTCCAGCATCAGCATCGCTTCCCTTTGCCGGGCGCCGGTGCTGTCGGGTCTCGGGGCTGTCGGGGCCGGGGGGCCGAGGCGCGGGTCGGTCCG
>WEIU01013746.1:45711-129762 GCA_013389925.1 Aegithalos caudatus
AGGCATCGGCCGGGAGCGGGCGTCGCTGGAAGCCCCGCTGCCGCCGTCAGCCGGGAGCCACCGAGCCCAGAACGCGGCCTGCTGTTCGCTGGGTTGTGCTGCCGGGCGCAGCCTCCACGGTGGTTCTGCCAGCGGACCTTCACGCTGGTTTGGGAAGGCTAGACCAAGGCAGATTTGGATCTAGGAAAGAAAACAATACAGAACTAATTTAGATTCCCCACAGCCAATNNNNAAAAAAAACAAAAAACAAAAAAAAAAAAACCAAAAACAAAAACAAAAAAACAAACAAACAAAAAAAAAACTTGTCAGTAAAAACAAATCCGTAGCATCGTCCTGCCGCTAGGCCAGGCAGACTGGCCAGGCGTGCCACGCTGTGAAACCCAGCCCTCCCCTTCAGCACAGACATTACATCAAGTTCATCACGAGTCTGAGCAGAACTAGAACTGGCAGTGGTGGATCTGGGCACAGCCACCTGTTAAATCTGCTCAAAACACATTTGCAAAAGCAGAATTCGATTGTCACTTACATGAGCTTGAAGTTTCCTAGAGAAGGGTGAGTGTCCAAGGTGCACAATTCTGTTCCCTTAGCATTATGGTATTTCCTTCTGTGTCAAATACCTACATGTTTGTTATGGAAGTTCCTCATAATCACAACCATCACTTTAAAAAAATTGCAAGTCAGGTATTTAAAAAAACAAATAATAATGGCATAGTTTTAATAAAGAAAGGCAAGAAGAAGCTTAACAGTGTTCCTTTAGGGCATACATAGTTCTGAAATGAATTCACAAACATGATGAAATTACCTTCTGCTTTTCCTCTGGGAAAGCTAATATAAATTATTTTAGTGGAATATGAGCATATACAGTACAATTTTTAAAGGTGCAGAAATCCAGGTAGATAGGAAGTGATCAATTCAAATTTATTTCAGTGACAGTTTTCACTTCTCTTTTATATGGAAAGAAGTACGCTTGTTTGATTACAAAATGTTGTATTGGGTTTTTCTCTGAACAGCTAGCCAACCAAATTAGTTAACAAACAAAAATTTTACACTTCTAACTATGCTTTGTGAGGGATTAAATACCTCTGCACAGATGCCAGAAATCCAGTCATTGGTTATGCAACTTTAAAGACTCTTGAAAACACACACATCCAGAATTAGCTTAAGACTAAATACACTGCCCAAGAGGTTGTGGTTTGGGGTTGTTTTTTTTATTTTATTTTTCTTTTTGTTTGGTTTTGTTTTTGTTTTCAAGATCTTCCCCCCCCCTACATTACCTCATCAATTCAGATGTTTCAAGCTGCACCCAAGGAATCTCATCTTTCCAGCCTAGCCTCCTACACATGCATCTGCATCTGGCCGGCCAAAACTCTCTTCAAATTGCTGCTACTAATTAGTTCTTGAGCTTCAGGTCACATTTTGTACACCTCATTAGTGCCTGCAAAACTCTTCTGCTTTTGAACAACCAGTATTTGTACTGGTATAAGCACAGAAGCAACAATTCTCATCTATTTTGTATGGGGCAGCCCGAAGTGCCTGTTAAGGACAAGGCTTCCTGGCTATAGCTGTTCTGGAACATAATTTAGGAAAAATTCCTCTGTGCTTTGTGTCTCAGATCACACATATTGCATAGGTATCAACAAAATTAAACTGGAAAAATGGTTCTAATAAATGTGTAAGTCAGATAAACCAAGGCGTGCTGGTGAATCTCACACCCTTCTGCATCAAAAGCAGCCATGCAGTCCACTGTTAATTTGCTGGAGGGTGCTGCTGCTTTCACAGATTGTTCTTCACTCTGCCTGTTAAATCAAGTAATTAATAGATGCTTTAAAAAAGTTTATTTTCCTGTAGATTTCTTTGGTTGTATTATCTATGCAAAATGAATCAGGATTTATTTTAGGAGTTTCTTGGTACTTAAAGTCACTTGGGACTGCTGGAAAACATCATGTTGAGCGCACAGTTTTAACCACAAAATCTGCAGGCATCACTCTCCCGTTTTGATTGTTGCCTCTGTCCCTGTTGCTATAGAAACAGATCACACTGCCAAAAATGGAAGGATGATAACCCATCTGGAAAAACTGGGAACACAGCTAAAGATTATTTTGAAAGCTCTCTCACACATTTTGATATTATTCCCTTTTTGTAAGACAGACCGCCAGAAGCAATCAAAGGAAGTGGAAGCAATGCTTTACATTCCAAGAGAAACCTCCAACAGTATTCTTTTAAGGTTTTTTGTATCTATATGGGCAAAACAAACTACATTACAACAGTTTCTGATCACTGGAAGTGGTGAAGTCCCGCCTGTTAGACTGAAGTGTCATGACCTGCTGCCTTTTGCTCTGAATTGCACTCAGAGTTTCTGCTCCTTTTGCCTATAGTCGCGTTCTTCTGAGCATTTTGGGCTTCTGCTTTTAATTTCCCACAGGACCGGCGGTGGCTGCCCAGCCCTCAGCCTGTCCTGACAGTTTGGCACCAGGCAACGGCCGGAGGTGGGGCAAAGCCCAAGCGGAAAATGCCCTCCGTATATTCCCAGTCTTCCTCCTGCCTCGCCAAAGGCGGTGGGAGCCCAGGCCCAGCTATGGAGAGCCGGGTGCCGGCACAGGGAAGCAGGGGTCGATCCCGGGCCGGCGGCGCCGGGAGCTGGGTAGCAGCGAGGGCCGCGCTCCCTTGTGGNAGGTACCGCTCCCACCCCGCCCGGCTCCGGCCCGCAGCTCTCCGCTTTGGTTACGTGCGGGTTTAGCTCTTCCATGGCGCACTTCACGCACGCAAGGGTCAGGCTGTATTCACTGAACGTGTCCTTCGGGCTGTCTTTGCTCAACTTTTCCGTTTTATTACTCTTTCATCTTAGTCTTTTGAAGAACATTTCAAAAAGGAGAGCGGCCAGCTTCAGACCTTTACCGTGTTTACCCAGATCCCACCTCTTAGGGGACAAACCCACACGTGTGTCTGTTTTTAAGCAGAGAACCGCTCCCGTGATTCAGAGTTGGCGGAAGGGAAGGAGTCGCGAGTGAGGAGAGAGACAGGTGGAGATCCTCCAGCGCCTTTTCTGGATGGACAAAGATACTACGAAAAGGTTGTGCTTTCCTTCTTTTAAATAAATACTATAAAGCAGACAACTTTCAACACCTTTTCAGCGAAAAAGAGACATCTTAAAAAAGCCTACAGGAGGTGCCCTATGCCTGTTTTTATCCCATGAAATCGCCAGGTGTTGCCCCTAAATAAGCTTTTCCTACACTTTCCCCAAGCATCTAGAGAGGGCTTCCAGTTCCCTCACAGGTCTCCTAAGGACCAGATAAGTAAGCAGCAGCCTATCCTTACAGCTAACTTCCAAGCCAGGTTGTGGTTTTCTGGCAGCTGACTGTCCAAATACAACACACTTTATTTTCAGTTAAGGTGAGAGTGAGCCCTGACCAAGACACACCTGTCGATCTTTGTTCCCCACCTAGGAACTGGAACTTGTTGAAATGTATTATCTTGAAGATCTCTGTCCCTGCCCACTTTAGCTAGAATTGGTCATCCAAGTCTTTGAAAGTAAATGCTCAGGGAACAGAGTAAGACTGGCTGGCAGGTGAATTTAAACCTCAGCTTCCTGTGAAATTTAGAATTAGTTCAGGAAAACAGAATGTAGTACAAACACTGAGTCAGGTGTTTTCCAATGTGACATGCACAGATTCAGTACTGTTTAGAGTGCAGCAGTGGTACAGTGTAAATCAGTCTCACGGTTCATACCAGGAACAGAATTAACTTACTCAGGCTTTCTGGACCCTGTCCTTAACATTTTCATTAATTAATTACCTTAGACTCCATGGAGCTGAAGGAACAAACTCCTGTCTGTTGCTTAACAAGCTGGCTTAGTTGTCAATGTTAGATATTGCTGTACATTCCTAAATTTATTCTTTGAGCAGGTTTTAATTTTCAGATTTTTAAATTTATGTCTGTATTGCCTAAAAATGCACATGCTCATAGCACTGTACTTTTAAATATTAGACAAAACCCACTTCCTAATCACAGCCCTATGTCTCCATATAGCACTAAATTCTCAGGAAAAGTGAGATTAAATGTGCCTCCTGTACTACTTTTTCTGATATTTGTGACAGCTAGTTGTAAAAAGAAACAGGCTTTTTTTTTTCCAGAGTTCTTTAAAAATTCAAAGCCCCCACAGTCATAATGGATAAGCTCCCAAGACAATTAGCAGTTTAAGATAATAGCTTGGACAGTATTAATAGGGGATGATTGGATGATTGGTCGCTGTGAGGACATTTGACTGACTATTGAACTGTTGCTCAGTCTTTTGCAGTCTTTTTTTTATCAAAACACACAGAAAATTTGAAATAAAATATAAAGATCATTATAATTTCACTATTGTTTTTACTTAGTGTTTATATGTAAAAATATTTCAGTTAGAACACCAGGCTCAATTAACTGTTGTATTACAGTTCTTTAACCGTATTTTTAAATATGGTTTATTCTCAGACAATGCAGAAGCAAGTACTCTATGAGATTTATTCTTAGGAGTGAAAGTATCTCTGTTGCTGCAGGTGATACCTCCATAAGAATGTGTTGCAGACATCTGGGTCAATTAAAGTCTTCAGACATCTGGTTTATTAATCTTTGTGAAACCAACCCTTAGCAGAGATGTAAAAGCAGACTGTTAAACTCTCGAGGTGTAAGAACAGCTGATCTAAGTTAAAGGATGTCAGATGGGGCAGCGACTCTGAATTAGAGAGGGGAGAAAGTTTGTCAGGATGGCTTTGGTTACCCAACTTTCATGTGATTGGGTAACCAACTTTCTTGTGGTTAACTTACTCTGTTTTCTGCCAGTTCTGTGGTTGCAATTTTTTATTCTTCGTTCATGAGAGGAATACTCCAGGTTGAAAAATTGTAAGGATGTATATATCATAGAATTACTGTTTGTTTTCTCTTTCCCAGGGCTTGTATGAAGATGCATTAAAGCAATTTGAAAAAATCAAGGATACGGATTTTCAAGCAATGTATCAGCTTGGTATAATGTATTATGATGGACTTGGCACTAAAAGAGATCCTGTGAGTAATTTAGTTGCACACTTTTTATTTTCCTCCTAATATTAGCTGATAATTACTAGGAGCTTCTTTTTATGCATGACTATTTAGTTTAAAATTAACAGCCTTTTCATTTAGTTAGTTTCATAAAGTGCAGATGTTTACAGAGCAGCATTAAAGAGCAAGGGCTGCTCTGGTTTGAGGAAGTTCTCAAAAATGGCTATAATAAAATAGGAATTAAAACCCACTAATTTCTATTTTAAAATTAACTTTCAAGGGTTTGGTTGGTTGTCATGTGGAAGCTATGTTAAAAATTGTTTTAAATGTTTTACTTTGTAATAAGCAATTTATGTAGATGAAAATAAAGTGAGTCAAAATGTAAATCAAACAATTACATTTCAAAGCATAAGATCTCTGGCACAAAGACTTTTTAAAGGTACTTTCTATTCTTTTAGCACAGATGCCAGAGATGATTGTGCTTCTGCCAATGGTTGCGAGTAATATTTTTAAATTAGATGCATGAAAAATTACATTTGAAGAATTCAAACTGAGGAATTATATTACAAAAAAGGAAGACAAAGGAATGATTTGCTACAATAAGGAGAGTTAATTTGTTGGTGAAGATGATCTTAAAAAGTGGCATGAGGAAAGAGCACACGCAGTAGGAATAAAAGGGTAGATTGTAAGACAGGAGGCTAAAAAAAATGAACCAGAGTATATTAACAAATGGGACTCCTGTCTGGTGCTTACAACAATTGTCAGCAGAACTGAAAACATTCTGACTGGATTTTAGAGGTAGAGTATTTTTTTCTGCATGCCTGCATAATTACCACTTTTTTTTTTTTTTTACTTGAAAATATACATTCTAACAGTTTCGTTCTTTCTTGTGTATTACAATATGAATGCTGAATAAAAGCAAAACCTTTTATAAAGGACTGTTTCTAGTATATTTAAACAGGGTGTCCATGCTAAATCCTAACAGTGTAAATCTTATTTCTAAAGTACTTCTGAGGCCCAGTTGCTCATATGCATTGTTCAGCATCTGCTTATTTAACACTATCAGTTTTTGTCCTTTATGAGTCCAAGGTATTTTTAATGCAGGGACTTGAAAGTGTACTACGTATCACTTTGCCTTCTTGTTAAGGTTGTTTTATGATACATTACGCAATATTAAAAAGTTCTCAGAATTCTGAAATTGAAATTGTTACCAGTGTAGGATGTGACATTCATTTATATAAGCACAATATTAAATTTGGGAAAAATTTTGTCAGTGAAGAAGTGTAATATATTATCAGATGAACATTTATGAGGAAATGCTTCACTCTAAAAATATGCTGGGGTCAAAAACTAAAGGGCTGTCTAGTAACCAAAGATCAGCTCTGCCTTGGTGTGACACTGTTTTCCAAGCTGTCCTGCCAGTATGCCTCAGCCTTTCTTCCAAGGGGAAAAAATTACCTGTGCTGCAGGAGTTAGTGCATTCTCAGGTTATATATTTCGTAATCTTCGCAGTCTGAACTTAATAACCTTAAATGGCTCAATTTTAGGAAAGGGGAGTGGAATACATGAATAAAATATTCAACTCTGATTCTCCAGAAGCAAAACACTTGAAGTTTGCAGCTGCGTACAATCTTGGCAGGGCGTATTATGAAGGATGTGGTGTTAAACATTCAACTGAAGAGGCTGAAAGGTAAGGGCAGTCTATGAATTTCCTGAAAAATTACAAAATTGTGTGTTTCTTAAATTTTGTTGTCCCCATTTTCTTAGGTTGTGGCTTATTGCTGCAGATGATGGAAATCCAAAAGCAAGCGTAAAGGCCCAGAGAACTTTAGGAATATTTTATTCTATGCCAATTCTAAAAGATCTGAAGAAGGTAAAGCCCACTTGTATCTTTTGGAATAAAAGTTAATCATGACTAATTTTTAATGTCAGATAAATAGTACAGTGGTATATTTCGCTCTGAAAGTTGTATTTTGAATAGTTAGACATTATCATCTATTGAAGCCTATGTGAACAGATGGCCAGAATTCCTTATTTTGATTCACTTAACACTGCTAGCTAAGATTTTTTTTAGTGAGAGTCATCAGAAAGAGTGATAGAATGGATTAAAGTTTTGTCAGCTTTGGTAACCTCCATAATTCAAGCAGGTAACACTGATTGACAGCTCTGACAGTAAAGGAAACAGGTTTAAAAGCCTTACAAGGATTGGCCAGTCTTTTTTGTATAAGCAATTCTTATAGGATGGTTGGTGTAAAAGCTTTTAAGGGAACAGTATACAAGAAAATCAGCTAAGTAAATATATACTCCAACTTTGTGCCTCTTTTTTAGGCCTTTTTCTGGCATTCAGAAGCATGTAACAATGGAAATCTGGAATCACAGGGAGCACTTGGCATTATGTATCTCTATGGACAAGGTACACACCAAAACACTAAAACTGCTTTGGAGCATTTGAGAAAAGCAGCAGAACTTGAAAACATCTATGCTCAAGGCCATCTTATAGAATATTACTACACTAGAAAATTTTACTCAAAAGCTGCTGCACTAGCCAAAAGGTAATTTTTGTTTTATTTTTCCTTAGGGTTCTTCATGCAAGACCACATAAAACAGATTTAAATGATTAATGAGATGATGATCTTGTCTTTCAAACTCAAGAAATGTTTGAGATAATGAATTGCAAAACATCTTTAACAATAGAATAGCCAATGACAAAGTCAATACTATTAGGTTCTCAATTACTCAGTATGATTGAACTTTTCCATCTGATCCTATAAAGCGAAACAGCCTTGAACTGGAATCCAAAGCTGATACCCACATGCAATCCTGCCTTCCTTGTCCACTATCTCCTCTAGGCTCCTGCCTTCATCATTCCCTTTAACCCCTACAGTAATAGTGTGAAAGAACCCCTAAGTTGGAAGGGATCTCCCCTTTCTTGGCAGAAGCTAAGTCCAGACACAATGCCCCAGCACCCTGTCCACCAAATCTTAAAAGTGTACAAGGCCAGTGAAGCCACCACTTCCCTTTACCTGCTTTTCCATCTTTGGTATGCTTCTCCCTTGGTTTTGAACAGGCTCAGAAGTTTGGTGTTAAGCCAAGGGGGTCTCTTTATCCACCCACTTTCCTTCCCTTTAAAGGGGATGAACAAACAGTTCATTGTGCTTCCAGGAGAGCATTCTTGAAAAATTCCCAGCACTCACTAGCTCCTTTATTCTCCATGAATGCTTCCTATGGAGACCCTCCCAACTGTGCTGTGAGCTGTTTACTATTCTGAAATCTAAAACCTTTGTGTTAGTACTAACTCTCAGAGTCCTCAGCAGGATCCCAGATCCTCAATATTGTGATCACTGCACCCAAGGCTATCACTCACTGAGATCCTACAAAGCAGATTTTCTTGATTTGAAGTAGCAAGTCAAGCAGCGCCTCATTCCTGATTGGCACATCTGACATTTGGTTGAGGCAGCAGTACTCCACTGCTCTGTTCCAGGAGCTCCATGAATGTCCTAGGAGTTGCTGTGTTCTTCTCACATCTAATGCCTGGGTAGTTCAAGTCACCCATAAGATCCAGATTCTGTTACCCAAAGCTTAAATGACCTTAAGTGACACTTAAGTGACCCAGATATTGTCTTGTTGGTCTTACTGTCTTGATTCAGAGATCAGTAATAGATGTTTAGTGTAAGACCCCTCTTAAGATAATCCCTCTGATCCTGGCTGAGAGGCATTCAATAAGGCTTCCAGAATTGCCATAGTTAACTTCTCCACATTCAAGGTTCTCCTTAACTCAGAGCATGACTCCTCCTCTTTTTCTGTCTTTACAAAATAGCCTATCCATCCACCTATCCATCACAATCCTCCTGTCATGAGAGCTGTTCCACCATGCTTCAGTTATTCCTATGGTTGTGTGACTTTCAGTGCAGAGCTCGTTCCTCCTGTTTGGTCCCCAGGCTGTGTGCACTGTACACATCCACTGGAGGTGGTTGTCTTCTGGTCCTCATCCTGGCTGCTCTGGTTGACCTGTCTTATTCCCCAATTGGTTGGAATATGGCACCAGTGCAACCACTTTGGGTCTACTTCCGTATCTTGAACTGGTCAAGTAGGACAGGAGCACTGTTGGTGCAATGTTCTGTGGCTGATAAACAGCACATTTCTGTGACAAACCTCCAGAGTATACAAGTGTATTGTTAAAAGTGTATTGTTATTGTTCAATCTGTCAATCAGATTATTGATTTGCTGGAAATAAGATGCAGATAGATTGACTGCTTGCACAAGTGGCACAGGATAACATTTGTGCCTTTTGGAGTATGTCTACATTGCTGTATACATGTCACAACTTAGCATCTTACAGAAGCTGCACTTGGTGCACTTTATGCCACTGCATAGCAGAAGCTCTGGTAATTCAGTAGTTCAGCTATGGATGCTGTTTGCTCCACTCCATGCTGAGAAGGATTGTTTCTCTTTGAACTGCTGCTTTTCTTTCTTTTGCACTGTCAATAGAGCAATAGCTGTTCAGTCTGCTCTAGCCTGTCTAACTTGGAATGAATCGCCTCCAATCAATGCTGCATGGTAGATTGTCCAGACAAATAGAGAGTGCACTTTATCAGCTGCAGTTGTGATTGCAGAAAATAACAATGAAATCCCACAGTACTGTCAGAGGTGACAGTTTCTGAAATAAAACCATACTTGTTGATTGTTCTGGAATCAACCATACAGTTCCACTTAATTAGAATTGAAGTTAGCCTTGAGCAAAAATCTCAGTAGTTCAGCCAGTAGTATCAAGCACCAACACCTTTTCTGCTAAAATTTGTCCTTCTGTGTTCATAGCAACTACATTTGTTACATTATATACAAGCATAAAATACTATGTGACTATGTACAGTATAACCTTGCCTAATATTTGGAGTCTACATTACCTACTGACACTTCAAATAATTTAGTTATCCCACACAGTTGTACTTACCAATTGCTGTGGTACGTTCTTGAAGTCAGCTGTGCTGAAATAGAATTTTTTCCTGAATTGACTGAATATCATTATTTGCATCAGCATTCTGCAGATTATTTTTTGGAAAGGAAGGGAAAAATGTTATGTATCAGGAATAACAAGAGGTAATATGTTACTGTTGTTTTATTTGAATGTTCATGCTAGACAACAGTTGTATTACTATATTTGTTAATGGGACCGAATTAGGTGGAAGAACATCATTCTCAACACATCCAAGTGATCTGGCAGGCACTGACGTGCAGAGGGTCATTGAGAACAATCTTTTATAAACACTGATTTATAGGAAGTACATGTAAACTGAAATTACTTGCACTTTTCCTTCTTCTGTCAAGTCTGTGACTCTGACACAGCTAAAAGGATGTGTAAAGAAGCATATAATTACTGTTTGGTACCTGGAAAGGATATGGAGCTTGGAGGTATCTGTTTTAAGACAACAGACAAAAATCAATTCCCGCTTAGATATAGCATTTTCTAATATTATAGTGATTATACTAGATAATTATAGTTAAAAAAACAATCACTTTGTCCCTCTGATTCTTAAAATGGTTCTTAGTAAAACATGCTGAAACTAAGATGACAGCAAGCATGCAGAATAAAGGAAATAACTTGAGCTGAGACAGTGATAAGTGGGTTTCCAGTGGGTTTCCTAACAGAGTTTTATAACCAGGGGCTCTCAATATGTCCAAGATTTTCAGATGACTATGATTTGCCAATATCCTTGTAAGAACTGGAAATTTTAGAAACATAGAATCACAGAATGGTTTGGGTTGGCTCTTTAAAGATCATCTAGTTCCAGCCCCCTGCTGTGGGCAGAGACATTTTCCTCTACATGAGGTTGCTCATGTAACAAAGTAAGATGAAGTAAGAGCTTCATGAAATACTACATGAAATGAGAGCTTTGCCTTTCTTCCACATATAATTTTCATTAAATAATTTAATCTGAACAATTCATGTAAAATATGTATACTATAACTAGTAAAACAATAGTGAAAGTGACTTCAAAACTTGTATACTTGTTTGCTGTTTAATATCACAATATATCAATAAGACTAATTTAAAATCAAATACAAAATAGAAGAATCCTCATAAGATGTTGAATACATATAAATTTCAGCTTATTTTAGATATTAATGTAAACAGAAAGGAGGCATTGTCCAAGTCATATATGGTCAACTTTAATTATTGCTTGAACTAGCATTATCTAACATAATGCTCTAAATTCCACAACAGGGCTGCAGAAAATGATGACATCAACATGCTAGCCAGGATAACTGATTGTCATCCAACATATGTAGCCAAGGGGGCTGCTATGGCTGCTTTCTACTTGGCTAGATGCCTCCAGCTTGGCCGTGGCACAGAGAAAGACCAGCAAGCTTCTGAGAAGTACTATTCTAAAGTAAGTTAATAAAGTCTTACAGATTAGTTTGTATCTTGTGAAATGGAGTGATAATCTTGCATCTGAGTCTAGTCTAAACTTGCTGTTTCATTAAGGACTCCAACACTATGTTAAAAAAAATCTTTGCAGGAAAATACAGTGTTAGAAGCATACTGAAAACGACTAAAAATAGCCTTGAAAGGATGTTATCTGCCCACTTGCTTAAGCAAGCAATATACAAGAACAAAAAATCTATGGTAATCACCACAGCAACTTGGTAACTTGCAAGATAAATTAGCTAAACAATTTGAATAATTTTATCCCAAATTAATTTTCTTTCTATCTTTCTCTCACAGCTGAAAAATCATAACTTTTCCATATACTTTAAATTCTGTAACAATTAAAACCTTTATTAATGATATTTAAACTGGCCATAAATGGTTCTCATGCTTATTTTTATGTTTACATTTTTTGTGATAGCTGAGGATCTACAGCTTTTTATGTTCAATATACACGGGGGGAAAATATCAGTTGCATTTTTTTCCAAGTTCAAAATTTGGAGTATGACTGATGAAAAATAAGCTTGAGGAAAAATACTAACAATGGCCTCTAGAAGATTAACCTGTTGATTAATATCAGTGATGCCTGCAGGCATCAAGGCAAGGTAATTATACCAGCAGAAGGGAATGTAGCAATTTGGCATCTGTGCTTCAGAGACTGTGGTTTCTGTGCATGTAGTGACCATTTGTTTCTGGAAGTAGAATACTTTGGTGTCTATCCTGGTGCAATCTAAATGAATGGAGAGTTATGTAAGTGATGAATAACCAAGCAGTTTTTGTGGCACTTTACTGAGAGAAGTCACTGATAGAAAAGGTGTAGCAGAACAGGTGATCTGAATAGAGAGATTTTAAATATTTTGTTCTCCCACTCTGTAAAATGTTATAGAGGATATAATCAGGAAAGGAATATAAGCTGAGGTATTATGACAATTGTGGCCACTACTCCTAGTTAAGGCATTGAAGAGGTTCATCAGGATTAAATTGCTGCATGGCTTTGTAGGGGTGTAGTCCTTCCCAATGTCTTCTGAATTGTAGTAAAACTGCCACAACTGAGAGGAGACTACAACTTTCACTCATTATTCACTTGCTGTACACCTGAGACTGATCTAGGAATGTCACTAATGTCCCTCTATAAAGAGATAGTTCCTATGACTGGTGTTATGTGTCTCTAAGTCAATAGCAAAAGAGAAGCAACATAAACAAGGAAGCTCCCTGAAACAGTAACTTCAAAAGAGTTGTTTCAAGAGAGTCCTGGGAGTGTCCAGGTTTTTTCTTTTCTTGTACCTGGAAAGTGTAATTGTACAGTTAACAATTTACTTAAAGTCATATTGGTTTTAATTGACTGCTCAGCTCTGGTTTTGGCCTACCATTCTTAGACCAAGTCAGTTTTGCAAGAGATGAGAAAGAGAATATGGGCATCCCTAAGGGTCGTGGAATAGATGATGGATGTGAGTGCAACTCATCCAGTCTGTAAGCAGATTTATTTTCCCGACTGTGGCGTTGCATATGCCATGCCAATACACAGAATTTTAAAAATAAACCCAAGATTAACACTAAGTCCAGTATGCTACTTTTAAATACTATTTTTTTTATTATGTAGCATGAGAAAAAGGATTCAAATCCCAGTATGTTCTTCAATACTTTAGCAGGTTGATTTCCTCAGATTTTTCAATACTTATTAATGTTATATTGATAACATATCCTTTTATTGTAGCTATAAACCAGAACTCTTATATTCTTTGTTGTTAAAGGCATGCCATCTGGATCCTGCTGTTGCTTCTCACCTTGCAGTGGCAGCTAATCTTGGGAGAATTTAATGTTTAACTGTGCCTGCTATATAAATGTATTTCCTACAATAAACCATCATTAATCACCAGCAATTATAGACTGTTCATCACTTACTGCTTGCTTTTCAGCTTTCTACAAATTATTTAAACTAATTCACTGATTCATTTTATCTAAAATAAAGAGAAAATAAAAAGCTCACACTCTCTTTTAACTCAGATGAAGCCAAGACAGATTTTTTTTAAAAAATGTGTTGAAGACTTAAAGGTTTATTAAGGACATTTCACTAGGACAGATGTATTTTCTTCATGTCATAATGCTACATAGCATATGAACCAAAATAAAACCAAATAAAGATTTTTCTTTCCCTTTTTGCATATATAATATTTAAATTTTAATACTCCGAAAAGCTTGAACCCAAACTTGTCTCATTTTCACATACAGCCCTCTCACAGACCACGGCCATTTTTAAAGCTTAACTTGTTAGTGGTGATTATGCTTTCTTCCACTTACTTTCTAAAGCATCTAGATTTACTTAAGAGTCTTTATACATTTTGTTTTTGGATTGCAGAGACTCAGTTGGAAACTGTCCAGCAAAACACCAAGCTTTACAATTCAAACCATACCAGCTTCTAAAACTGATAAATACAACTTGCAGAACTGTGGGAACAAAAGCCCCAAACATTATTATGGAAATATTCAGTATAGGTTCTCAGGACAAGACCTGTTTTGCTCAGTCCTTCCTATTGCATTCACGCTGTCTCTGTATTAGAAATAGTTGGAAATTCTTGGCTAGGAGTATGTATGTATGTGTGTCTGAGCAATGTCAAGCTGGATCTTTTATCAGAAAATATTTTGATTAACCACTAGGAAAACTTACTGATTGCTATGGTAAGCTTGTACATTTCTAAATGCCTGTTTACTTATGAAGCTTTGTAGGTGCAGAATTATGCCTTGCTTCTTAGGACTGTGCCACAACTTGAAAACTTTTCTGAAACTGTTGGAAGAGAAGGCTAGATGTTACTAAAAATGTTGATTTACATACATCATACAGACTGTATGTACCTTACAATACAGCCAGTCATAACTGCAAGTAGTTTTTCTAAAAGCACAACTGTACTGAATTGAGAAGACAGTAATGAGTGTCAGCTAGGGACTTTTGATGTTTAATTATTTAGATGTGCATTAACATCATATTTACATATTTTTACATAGCTTTGAAAAAAAAAACCCCACCACTGAAGACAGTTTTCTTTCTTTGTATAAAATAAGGGAAAGATTTGAAGGTTATTTGAAATTGGGGCATTTGAATAAAACAGCCCTGAATAATATCAGGGAAATTATCAGAACGGTTTAATTAAACGTCTACTTGATCATTCATAGAAGCAATTCATAAGCACTAATCTCTGAACTAACACTTAACACAGGCATTCTGTTAGGACATACCAGTTTACAATACATAATTTTGACACAGACTTCAAAGCAATGTAGATATTTCTTATGAAACTAGTGCTGTCAAACTAATTGATCCATTGTCAGTACAGCTTCATTATCAAGTGCTGCAATCCAGTTGTGATATTTATTGCTTACAAATGCTTCAAACTACAGGAAATCTTTGGTAAAACCAAAATTGATAAAATTTTCACAATAGCTTTACATGTAGTATTGCACAACAAGGCTTTTTCAATACACCAGAAAAAAAAGGAATGCTCAGATCCTCAGTGAGGAGATTAGAACTGTACAACATTCATTAGTTTACCACTATAAGCAAAATTTCTTTCCATAAATGTTTAAAATATCTTCTGGTTTCTTTCGGTATATATGAACATTTATTTTTCAATCTATATTTGAAATTGAGGAGTAGTCAAATAGAACAATTTAAATAAAAATTGGCAGCTATACAGCATTTTTGTCTACCCTACGACAGCATCAGATCTTTTCAAGTCAGTTTACTTCACAAAAAACTCAAGAGGAAAGAAAAATGCTAAAAATAATCATAGTCCTCAGCCCTCTATGGAAAAGAGGAAAATAAGTTTCATGTCTATCCTTGAACATAGACATTTCTCTAGTGGTCCAATTGTGCAGATTCAAACCTAAGTGGCATTAAGCTGCTCTAAATGAGCTCTCAGCTCAGGACACAGCTCAGTTAGCAGCAGTTCCAGCAAAACCTGAAAAACAGAAAGGAGTTAAGATGATGCAGATGCCAACCAAATGAGAATTTCTTCTTCCTTTTTGTAATTTAGATAATCATAAATAACAGAAGAACATAAGTTTGATTACATTCATCATTCATGCAACTACTTTTCTTTCATGCAGAAGTTAGCATATGCCCTACAGATAACACAGGAAATGCCTTAAGGCCAAAAGGAGGCAAAGTGTTAAGGGCAGCTCTGTTCAGATGGGGATAGCCCACCCAGCATAAACTGGTGCTTTTCTGTCAGAGACTCTGTAGTGCTTGTATAAGCAAGCACCAGGGCATGCACCCTCTCCAGTCCTGGGGCAGGAGTGTGTGACTGGAACATCTGCTGTCTGGAACATGCCAGAAGAGACTGACTGACTGTTATACTAAAGGTGTTATACTTAGATCCAGCTGCATATTCCAAGTAGTCCCAACAGTTGAGGAGTGGAACTTTTGGAGGGCTGTCATGTTCTATGAGCCAGTCCTGGAGCTCTCCTTCTCTAGGATTCTCCAAGACATGTTTATTTTTCTAAGCTGTATGAAGAAATTAGTTTGCACCTTATGAAGTCAGGCACATTGGATGTGGTAGAGGATCTCTTTTAGACAAAAACTATGCTGCTGTTAAAGAGTCTTTTGTTATTCAAGCTTAGTCAAGTGATGAAACCTAAAGCATCTGACTTACTTTAATAATAAATAAATCTCTGCAAAAACACACCCCCTAGGCTTTAATACTGAGTGAGTAGAGCTCGGTAACTAATGAGACTGTGAAGTTAAAAAGCTACTTTTCTGGTTACTCACATAAAGTAGATGCTTATTAGCCTTCCTCTCTTGCAATGCATTGAACACTTTCACTACACCATGACGAGCATTTTGTTGTCCAACAAGATTCTGCAGAGTGTCTGCAACAAACATTATCTCAGTTTATATTGTTTCACTCATGCTAGGCAAAACCTCCGGCCAGAATCGTCATTCTACTACCCAAAATCACAATCATCAGGGTTGGAAGAGACCTTCAAGCTCATCTAGTTCAACCATAAGGACCCATAAAGGAGGGAAACTAAAGCCACTGCAGTTCATTGGCCCTTGGCTACAAGATACACACAGTCCCTACTCACCAACCTTTTAAAAGCTTGAAAAGATACCCTTATTCACAAGTCATCCAATAGACAATAGTGAGTGCAACTCAGAACGTTTTAGTGTTCTAACATGATACATCAAATGCCTTTTTCACCTGAGTCAAGTCTCATCTCATACATCATTAAACCATTCACTTAAATATACCTTCAGCCACAAAGACACAATTTCTATAACATTTAAAACAAATTTAGTGCTTGAATTGCCTCACAATCTTCACAGAGAATACTTCCCACAAGAAGGCAGTTAAGAGAATTCTAAGTCAAATATTTACATTTTGGATTAAATTAGAGAATAAATAGTGACTCAGTGCTCCATCATTAATCTAAGGTGCATTCAGCTATGTCCTGACATATGGCTCCAAGCTCAGAAACAAACAGAAAATCAAACAATACCACAAACTAACTATGGAAGGCTATTTAGGTAAGTAGATGAGTATATAACACAGACAGTAAATGGAGGGTTATTTACACATCAAATGACAAATATTTTTCATGCAGGCCTACTCCTTTTTTTGCAGTAAAAGTTGATGAAACTACCTAATGCATTGGGGTATATGAGATAAGTGAAGCCGTAAAATAGCTCATTTTTTTCAGATGGAGCAGAGAAAAAGCATTCAAGCTATGTCTAAGTGCATTTCCAAGTGCTAAAGGTAATGATTTTGATTATTTTCAGTTAAGTGCCTTTGGGTTTACAAGGTCTCTGAGGAGAGAGGTCAAAAGTATGTAACTGGGTTTCCTGTCCTGTGAGTGGGACAGGATGGAGCACCTCAGAATGGTGACCCAGAAACATGCTGGATGACAAGGCAGCTGCCCAGGCTTGGGAGATAAGGGTAGGCAAAGGGAAGTAGTGAAGAAACCACTCCATCTAGGATCCTTCTTCTTCCCAGGCTGCAGGTCACTCTAACATTCAGTGCCCTGAAACCACTTACCAGAAAAAGACAACACACAACAGTGACAGCATGGGTAGATCCCCCACTCTCCAATTTTGAAATATAAGAGGAAGAAGTAATTGGGGTGGTGCCACTCTCCCTGTTTGACAAGTAATTCCAAGCAGCAGAGCCACATATTTGCTCACAGAACCAGCAGAGAGAGAATCAACTGACATTCCTTGATGAATGTTATGCACAGAAATACAGAATTCTGGTTTTGCATCCACCAATAATATCTGGATCCATGCCTTTTATGAGACAGGCAGGAAAGACAAAGACTAAGACCAAAATAATCCTTTTTAATGCAAATAACCATAATTTTGAACTCTACAGGAAAATAATTTGATTAACCTATTTCCTTACTAGTTATTAAATCTGTGATTAAGCAGAATCAAAGTCATCTCACCTGGAATGTTTTCAAGTAGTTTTTGCTGTGCTCTCTGTTTTGTCTCCTGCTTTTGTTCATCGCTCTTGGCTCTCGGTGGTGGAGCTAACTTTCCATTTGGCCAAAAAGCATCTCGAAACACACCAATGTAGTAAACAAGCATTGGTTCACTGAACATCCAGTGTACAGTGTCACGGATTTGCCTGTAAAGAAGTGTAGACGGGAGCCCATCAAAGCTAGCTTTTATGTTTTATCCAGTTTTACTCTTTTTACTCCTCAAAGTAGTGGAAGAGATGTTCTTTTTCATGTAATGTTGCCAGTATACCTGAGTTGATTTCATTGGCATCACAGCAGGTCATATTCAGCTCTGGGTGCTCTAAGATCTAGATCACTCCAGATACCTGACTTAGATCTGGAGAAGGCTGCTTTTCAATGTAATCCACAAACACACATTACAGATTACAAGTATTACATTGAAATATACATCAATACTATATTTCAAGGATGGGCACAACAAAGACTCCACCAGGATAATCAGGTAATTAATTGTAGCAAACTCCAAACTGCAGAGATGTGCCTGCTAGGATAAAAATAGACAGTTCTGATAGAATCACAGTAAGTTCCTTCACACATAACAAAGCATATTACTGAAGGGATTACAAATGGAGATAGCAGCCTCCTTCTGTGGGTGCACCACTCACTATAGCCTTCAGCACCAGGAGTGTAAGGTAGAGAGCAGGCTGTAGTCAGTACTGCTGCCCTACAGCCAAGTCCCTTAAAATCAGTAAGTATAAAGTCAACCTACATGTAAAAAGCTACATAGGAACTTTGCATGCAAGCTATGCTCACACATTCTCCCCCTCTCTGTCCTGCTTCAGGCATTTTCCAGTTATCAGCAGGGTATGAACAAATGAACCAATCAATTTAAAATTCAGTGAGTGGATACTATCTGAGACCAGTCTGATTCACTGCTACATCATATACATAAGAGACTTTAAAGGCCATGCTGGCATGTGCAAATTCATCACTGGACAAAGAACAGCCTGCTATGCCGGTGGAATATTTCTAAGATTTGTTTCTGACCAGGATACAGCTTTCCACATGAAGGTGTTTACAGACAGGCATGCTCATAGCCTCAGGCAGGCCTCACCTGGCAACATAAAGACAATTCACGTATCTGTGTTTTCCCTAATAAACATAACATTGTTGTAAACTGAGCTGTGGAAAATAGATGCAGATTATCATATCCAACAGGATGGCCGGTTAATTTTTTTAAACAATTCTGCTGTCACTTTTTTTCATTGAATGATGATGAAGGTTTAGTTAAAGCAACAGCTACTTACTTGTTGATGGTTCTTCCAAAAGTGACTTGTACTAGTGCAATTAATGTTTTTCTGACCCACTTGAACACTAGAACAATGAAAAATGATTAAAAATTACCAAGAAATTAATAACATTACAGAACCGATGATCACATGCAAAACCTTTCCCCTACCTCCCATCAAATAGACCCAAACAACCCACCCCTACAGTAAACACATTCATAGCCCTTTCTAAGATTCTATTAATTGTACAGAAATTTCATTTTTCTTGATTATGTTTCTTCTACTATTTGCTGCATGGTTTTTAAGTCTTGCAGATTATGTAAGCATATAACACGCATTCTAGCTTATACTATAAATTTTTATATGTAAGAATATTTCAAGTTTATTGAGCAATATAACTACTTAAAACCTCTTTTTCTACTACAGAAAAACCAAATGTCCTCAAACTTCCCACCCTTTTCATACCTATTAGTACACACAGCACCACCATTAAAATTCTGAAAACACTTTCAACTCAAACCAAGCAGTCAGCTTTCCATTACAAATAAAGGAAACAAAAGTGAGTGCTTCCTAGTAATTACTGGTAAATATTTATTTCATAATGTTCACCATCACAATAAAGTCTATATTTGGAAGATACATCTGCCATTTTTGGAAGGTACCACATTTTGCAATAGCTAACCTTTAAATAATTTTATAGAGCATCGTGTGTGGCTGCCCATTCAAACAGAAACAAAAATAGTTTTATTACATCATTCAGTTACATAAAGGCAAGGAAAAACCCAGTATTTAAGTATACCACAATTGTAGCATGATTTTTATCATAGGAATTGCAGAACTAAAATGTATGTATAATTCACTTAAAATGGATATCAAAATTATATTTCTTTGTCAGAGACATGTTCTATAATAAAGCCATCTTTCCTTCCTCAAGAATTCCTATAATCTAACAAACAAGCCTATTTACAAAAAACATACTACCGTCCTTTTTTCCTTTCTAATTTTTTTCATGAAAAATTTAAAAATATTAAGTGCAAATGCTCTCCCCCACGGGTTACATTTTTATTGCCATTTTTATTGTAATTTCACTTTTGAATGAAAGCTCCAAAGTTATGAGTTGCTGAAGAACAGCTTGGTTCCAAACTGGCCCTATAGATTGCAAGAATGTTTCCACTTATTGAAACAAAAAAATCTGAATTAGGAAGTGCCCTACAGAGCCAAGAGATTCTATTAGCAATTGAGCAGGTTTACATCTTACTTCCTCGCAGTTCAAAAATCTCTCCAATCAGCATGAAACATGGCTCAGCAAGAGAGTCCTTCTTCCCATCCACCTCCTCTCCATAGTCTGATAGGTCACTGTCCTCTTCTGTTTCTTCCTAGGAAAAAGAGGACAACATGGATATGTTCTGCAGTTCCCCAGCCTCCTTCCATTCTGGAAGGACTGGATTTAGTTAGTGCCATGCTCTGGGGAAGGAGCACAGCCAGTCCTCTCAAAAAACAGCATTAGAGCCAAAAATTGCTGCTGGCAGGATCTGGCAAACAGGAACCTCACTAGGGAGTTTGAAAACTTCCCACTGGACTAAAGTTATGAGGACACTGCACTGCTGGAATCATCATCACTGCTGTATCTTCTGCTTGCAGCCTTGCCCCAGTAAGCACCTCAATGCTGCCCAGATTTTCAAAATCTACTGCCTAAATTGCCTCACCAACAGCAGCTGGATAAAAGAAAGCAGGTGATATGGGAGTCTTGTACTGCTAAGAAACAGGTGAGAGCTGTAAGCAGGAGATAGCACTCAACAGTATTTGTGATTGCAAAGCCTCCTCTGACACAACACCCATAAAAAACATTCAGGATGGGGAGCTAGCCAGCTGGAGCTGTTTGCAATGCAAACAGCTGGGAAGAAAAGGGAACAGTCCGGGTGTTGCACAGGGAGAAGCAGGTAGCTGCTCCCCAAGAGAGCAGTGCCTTCACAGCTGAAGCCACTCAGTGGGATCAGGCACTAACCAGTTGTCCTTGAAGTAAGCTGGGAACCAAACCCAGCAGTGGAAAGGGAACTGGACACTACACAGACAAGCACCATCAATGAAAATGGTCCCAGGCAGAAACAATACTGTGATACCTCGTGACCTGAGCCTGAGGATACCCAAGCTCAAGGCACCAAAGGGAGAAGAGTTATTCAGGTAGACTCCAGAAGATGACCTCAATTCTGGCAGTACCATCTATTCAAGAGTGAAGGGCAGACAGCAAGTTGTTTCTCACCATCATGTCAATTGCTTCAGGATCAGGACTACAACACCTATCATTACTCATGGCAGCCAGCACGTCCCTTTGCTTCCCTGAATCTTCCCCTGCCCGCCTATGCTTTGAGCAAAGCTAAAGAGAGGCAGACCTGACCTCCACCAAGGCTGGTGCAATGCCCCAGTCTTTGCATCAGGAATGGTCAGAATGATGTGCAAATTTTCTTCTTCAGCCTGGTTTTCAGAGATACTAATCATTTCTTCCTTTCTTCCTCATCATTCAGTCATCTAATATTGGTTTATTTTTCTGCTATTCAGTGAATCTCCTGTCATTTAGAAAATGCAACAAGAACTGTCAATTCTTACACTACAGAGCATTTTCTATGCAGTAAATTTATAAATTTAAAAGCCCTTCTTTCAAGATGATATCAACTGCATTTTTGCTCTGATTTAGTTTTGGTTCAGAGAGATAAGAAATACATTCTAGAGCTAACCCTCTCCAAGGAGTTGTATATATAAAGAAATTGCTGCAGTATCTAATCCTGAAAAAAAAAAACACTCAAGAGGTAATATTATTGATCTGACACATATTTGAAAAATGTGAGATGAGAGGTAAAGGCAAAGAGAGGTGAATGAGAGCATTCTCTACTACAAAGTCCAAAATACAAACTAAACCAGGAATTCTCAGTTACAAAAAGAACACAATTATACGAGCTTTATGCGTGGTTTAACACAACTGACTTCATTTATGACTTTGTAGTAAGTGATTTAACTCCAGTTTAAGTACTTTAGGAAAATATCCAAGATGCTATCAATGGGGCAAGACTGAGCTAATTCAAAGTGCTTACTGAAAGTCATGGGAGTCCAAGAAACAGCAGAGCTAATCCCAGAGTGCCTCACAATCTGTCTCCCTCCATTTTATTTTATTATTTTCACTTTAGGACAGTTGTTTGACATACTCATTCAGAGGGTCTAACAGTTCCCATCATCTTTATTCTGTTACCTTCTCTTATGTGTAAGCTTAAGGAAAAGAAGGGAGAAGAGAGGGAAGAGAAATGTGAAGCAGGATGGTCTTTGTCTGCATTTGCACAGTGCCTGGCATAATACACTCCAGTTTCACAAGTAATAAATTAAAATTAAGCTCCTAGTTCCACAAGTAATAAATAGTATTAAATTTAAACTCAGTAAGAAGTTATGTTCCAACTCTGTTGCCAAACTGTGGGCATTTTTTGCTCTATTTCAGTAACAGTTGCATAATTTCTGCTTTGTTTATTTGTTCTTTCTCCTCTCACAGTATTAAAAATTGTCTTTCCTTCTGTATTTCCTAACTATTTCCTCCTACACACTCCCATAATACAATACCTATGCAGCCTGGCTTTGTCTTGAGGAGGATTTCAATTAAATAGCAAAATACAAATAGCTTCACACTTCAATGCTTTTATGCTACTTCTACCAAACAGTCATCTTAGTGAAAGCACTTTGGATTTTAGAACTCCAGTACTATTCTAAATTCTAAAACTAGTTTCTCAAACTTTCTTTATATTTATTACTCTGAAATGATGCACATGCATTCAGCATCTAGATGCAAACACAGTATAATTCTGAAAGATATATATAGCATTTTCTTATTTCTGAGATGCAAGACCACCTTTCTCCTTATTAAAGGCAAGAACTGTACATACTCCCCAAACTCAAATTATCCTGCATAAGACTCATCCATTCCAGACAATTACAGCAGGTAAGAAATCAACTGTTTCATATGAATTTTTTATAATATATAACTAAAAGGGGGAATAGAAACAGCTCCTTGAATGTTGTGTTATCTGAGCATGAACAACACAGAATAGAGTGCCATGGAATTATGGTCAATTTAGTTAATGAACTCTTTTAGTCACTAATCTATTATTCATTGCATTTTGATAAACAGTGGGATTTTATGGCTTAATAACAAATTCTCCAACTTGTTTGCCCACTTGCACTTGCAAATCCCCTCAGTAAGCCTGTACTATTTGCCAACAGTTTTTTGTCAAAACTAGCTCTGCTTCAGAAGTTGTCCTGAAATTATTAAGGATACACAGATATTCTTGCCAAGACAATATTCCCAAGTGATAATTATTTTTACCTGCCAAAACCCCTCTGAAATATTCATGTCCAGAAATCAAAAAGTGGAAAATTGTGCTATAAAAATAGACAATCCCACATGAACTGCAATTTATTTGTGATAGTTTACACATTTGCCTATATGCATGTACCAACAGGCAAGCAACCTATTTTATTAATAAACATCTTTTAAATTCATAGGCAGCTTTTATTTCTGACTCTTTGTTCACTTACAGAAAAATTCAAATGACCTTTGGAAATATTGCCTGCCATTCAAATATTAATGACTCTCCCTGCTTACTTAGGATAAGTAATTAAATTTGGGAAGATTACTTTTCTACCACTTACCTCCTGATGAGAAAACAAATCACCAGGAAGTCGTTCTAGAAATGAGGAGAGTGAAAATGATGACTTCTTTCCTTGCACATCAATAACTTTGAGGTGCTCTGGGGAGGGGCTCAAGAAGGCGTAAAGTGCTTCACTCTGGCAGAGTCTTTCATCAGAGAGTAATTTCTATGAAATAAAAATAATGACACATCACAACACAGCAACAAACCAATTAAATATTTCTTGTTAAGGAATGTGTTGAGGCATCCAATAAAGCTGATTAAGACACAGCTCAGAGGTAGTGTGAGAAAAAAATCCCTATCTCAAATATCCCTCTCTCACTTCCAGAAGCTATTTCTAAAGTACTGGAACTAGTAAGAGTAAAGCTTTTAATGTTACAACTTTCTTGTTTTGTAACAATTTCTCATTTGCAAGTAATTTGTTGTGACGAGTTTCAGCTGAAAGTGGCAATTTAAGGCTTCATTATTTATGTTCCTTAATTAATTAGAGTTTAAATTAACTTACTACTAGAGGAATGGTTACTATCAATCAAACTCATCTCAACTTCAGGCATTTTGGGCAACTTTGACATTTGTAGTGTCAAGCATTTGACCTGTTTGCTCTAGGCTCTTTCTTTAGGCAATAGAGAGGCACCAGGCTCTCAATTCTCCTTTTTAGATATCTGTTAGTTTTGTCTTTATTTTCTTACCTGCAGAAAGTTATTAAGCTGGTTTTTGGATTTCTCCATGAATTTCTGGTCTATGGATTTGAAGGGCAGCTTGCTGAGAGAAGGCAACTGAACTTTCTTTAATGACGGAAAACACTGTGGAGGAGAAAGGAGAGCTCAATTAAGATGGACGCAGAGAAAAAGACAGGTGGTTCAGAATGGAAATGAAGAGACTCCTTTTTGCTCTCATCTCCCTTCCACACCCCTCTCAAGAAAACACCTTCCCTTTCCCACTATGGGCTGACACATCCATACCCTTTCCCTTTACAGCACATTATCTATTCCTTATCAGACAGAAAGGTTAAAGCACTGTGAAAAAAAATCCCAACCTTCTCTCTCCTCAAAAGCTGTCATTTCTAATACTTCCCTAGAAG
This sequence comes from Aegithalos caudatus, assembly GCA_013389925.1. Lineage (NCBI taxonomy): Eukaryota > Metazoa > Chordata > Aves > Passeriformes > Aegithalidae > Aegithalos > Aegithalos caudatus. Next base: position 70,657 of record WEIU01013746.1, read on the forward strand.
CATAAAATCTCATTCTTGTAGCAGGCTCTTGTGTGACAGTGCAAAGCATATACCATTTTGAAATGGGTTTAAGTCCAGTAAAACATTATTAAGGGAAAAAAAATTTATAAACAAGTTGTATAAGCATCTGTCAGAGACCAGAAATATGCAGATAGAATTCTAGCTCTAAAGGGCTAAAAGCCAAAAGGTTGGCATTAAAACTAGCAGCAATAATTTTCTGTCATTCTGACAAATTTTGGCAGTTTGTATCTTTTCCCTCCCATAGCCAGGGTTCGTACCTCACTGAGTTTGCGGTGTAGGTTCTGAAACTCATTGAGCTTCCTGGGAACAGTCCAGTTCTTGGTTTCAGCTCCACCAACTTCTTGTAAACTCACCATGACAGAGTAGCAGGGCACTTGTTCTCCATTCTCTTCTAAAACCTTGTGGGGGAAGAAAAACCAGATAAGGTAATCTCTGTTGAAAGTAAACAGTGGAGCATTTGAGCTGCCAGATGACTGGCTTGCAAACTCAGTCATCGGTCCCACGCTTCTCTTGAGATTTGAAAGCTACATATGGAGCAATTCCCTTAATGAACTAACCTTCACCCAAAATGCTGTGCCAGTCTTGAATCAGTCCTCCAGCTAACCTCTATTACACCTTATATACTGTTTTGCTATGCTGTCCACCAGCAGTCAAGTCTCCCTGACATCATCTTCAAACAGCTGCCTTGTTAAGTTTTTAAGGTATCTACCATGTAGTATTGCTCATCAATACTCCATCTCTCTTATCTGCTTTTACCTGAGTGTTCTCCCTTTATTTCCACCTTCCCTTCCCCATGCTTCTGCTGAGGCTCACTTATACAGTGATCAGGCACAGTTGGGTCCTGCAACAGCCTGTGCTGTTCCAGAGTGATTTCTCTGCTCACTTGAGCTGTTCTCCTTGAATAGTTTGTGGTATCCATGCACTATTTCTGAGGGATTCACAACTTTTCAAAAATACTAATGAAGCCAACTACAATCCTCACCCAGAGGAAGGAGAAGCAATTAACCACATTATGCAAATGGGAAAACTACAGCACAGTAGAACAATTTTTCTTGAGACAACGGCAGCAGTGTGACCCCACTATTTCTTAATTTGATATAAGAATGGACATAAGAATGTCATCCTTATGTCCTATTGGTAGCAAATTTTTGTTTACTTATTTTGAGAGACACTCAAATTGATTGTGAAAGACAAATAAGGGAAATACATAAAATATTTCACTCTAGGATGCTTGCCTTTATATACATGCAAATAACGAAAGATAATTATAAAAAAATCACTCCTGGTCTTTTTGAGCAAAGTTATAACTTTAAAGCTTTTTTAAAAAGAATATTTAACTAATCTAATTAGGATAGGAATAAATTTTAAAATCCATATAATTATGATACCTTTTCTAAGAAGCCTGTAGTGGTCTGACAACACAATGCTATTGATGAATAATCTGACAAGCAACTACATCACCATAGTAAAAGCCATGTGGCTGAAATGTACCCTTATATTTTTAAGCTATTCTGAGCTGTACACACTGATAATATTCCCTGTGATGCATTCCTCATAAAGCTGCACAAGGACCACTGGGAAGCCAAGCCTGAGGCCCAGATTTCACAAATCTCTGTCAAAAAGCTGCAGCAGCACTCAGACAGAATACAAAGCACCAGCCTGAATGCCTGCAAATGTGCCTGGTTGTCAGCACAGCTATTTGGAGCAGTGCCTATCTCCTGCCAGACTACTGCAGAAATAGATGCTTGAACAGCCTCCAAGATGCAGGTCAGAGAGACATGGGGTGCAGAACAACTGGGATTGTCTGGAACAGTCCCTGCCCTGTCTACCCTGGGCTAGTTTGGATATGTGTTTGTAGGTGACACACAAACATCTCCGGGCTGTCATTTTTCAATAGTGGGAGATCAGTGCTGAAATTGCTGATTTGAGTCATGCCTATGATTTTCCATGCCAAATTTGTTCCAAGGGCAGGGATTTGCATGTGTAGGGTCACCTGAACTGGAGGAGACAGTCATCCCTCTGAAAGCACATTTTCAAAATTCAAGGACATAGTACTCCTGCTTCAAGTTAGGGTCTATGTGCAGAATCATCTAAAGTCCAATTACTAGATGTAGACACATTACAGCTTTTTTTCAAGTACCCCCATATAAATACTGAAAATGTTCAGGATTTTCTTAGGAATGCAAAATTTTTAGCAACTTAGGTACTTGTGAATTTGTTTTTCCAAATTTATGAGTCAACTGGAAAACAAAAAACTGAACGTTAGGAGGTCTTCTAAATCAGGAGATCTAGTCCTCTGCTGTTAGCAGGCACCATCTCATACAATTGTTATCATGAATGAATTCAAACTAGAGCACCCTGTTCCTCCGACTCTCACTTTTGCTAAGTTAAGCAAACAAAAGTGCTTTCAGGGCCATTTCTCATGGGAAAAGTTCCTCATTCAAATCCACCCTTCTCAAGGGACAGGCCCAGCACCTGCAAAGCAACAGTAACACTTCCTCATCTTGAATGGAAGCTCCCCTCCTAATGAGGGTTACATTAAGGGTTACATTTACCCTTGACATCCTGCAGCCCGCTTAAGAGGAGCTGCACATCTGACAAGCCACCAGCACATCCACTGCTTCCAGCCAGAGGGTGCTCCAAGGCTCAGAGCTCCTGCTGAACACAACCATTGCGTGTCACACACTGAGACTGCACTTCTAATACTTCTACCCAAAAGATCATCCAGCTTTCTCCCAACATTCCTAACCATTTTTCTAGCCCTGTTTTCAGGTGCTGCCTTGTACAAAGGGAAAAATCACTTCCCTATTCCTGCTGGCCACACTTTCTGATACAGGGCCAGACAGCTGTCAACCAGCAGCCCCAGGTTCTTGTCCACTGAGCAGATTTTCAGCCACCTCTTGTCCGGGTGTGTAGTGTGGTAACAATAAGAAACATGCATTTTTTTTCACCTTATTCAGATCTACAAACTCAGTTTCTTATGAAAGCAATAGATTTTTTAAAAAAGATGTTAAGCTCTGAAACAGTCTTTCTTTGGACAAGGGAGACAGAATGTCTATCACAGTATTAAATGATACAAGGCCAAATCATTAAAGCAAGCAGATCAAGTTAGATTATTTGGCTCTAAGCTATTTACCTGTAATGGGAAAGAGACTCACAGAATAACACAGGTTGTTATTATAGGCCCCTTCATTCTGCATGTTCCTATTGTATTTTTCAACCTCTACCAGTTAGCCAAAACACTAAGTCTCCAAAGTAAGTTTCATCAGAGATATGAGCTACCAAAAGACATGTAGTTATTATATTATTTACACTGATTTTTAAAAATATATATAGTTCATACACATAGACTTAGTATATTTAAATTACTCAAAACTATAAAGACTGAAAGATTCAAGCTAAGAGATTAAAACCAAGAGTTTGGACATGGTTTTTTCCAAGACTTAAGCAATTATTTTTTTGTGCATTCTCTGTTAACTGATTTAGTAGATCAGTTTAAAAGCTCAGTGACTGGCTATTACTCTTTCAGCTCAAGATCTATAGCAAAATTCACTTTTACTAAGCTTTTCTGCTAAACAATAGGGCCGAGATTTTCTCTCTCTAAAATCACAGGGCTATATTTTGGGATTGGCAACAATGTATTTTGCAGATAGACTGTGTCACCTATTCATGCCCCCTGAAATCATCAATTGCAGCTAGAATGTTCCCAAGCAATTAATTAACATAGATAACTACAACAACCCATGTTTTCTCCAGCCTACCCTTTGAAGCATGGAGCTGCAAATAGCACAGTTAATGCAAGCTTATATTTAATTACCTAATCCAGTACTACTCATAAGTTATAGCTTAGGCAGCAAGCAATTAAAAGCCTCTTTCAACCTCCCTCGAATTTAGCCAAAGCACCTTCTCCTCTGGTAACAAGAGAGACGCTGGACAGTTGTGTGTGGTTACATATGTGCAGAAAGCTGCCATTCTGCAGTATTTCTGCACCCAGAGTTTACCAGATTTTAAGACCAGGTTTCAAAAGCTACAAATAACTCTGAAGAAGACAACTTAAGAATTTTCAGTTCTCAGTAATGTCACCTGCAAACAGCATTATAACAAAACCAAATCCAGATGTTTCCACATGGAGAATTTGGTTTTAAAACTAGAACTATACATTTTTTGACCTGTTGGATTTCCTTCTTCTTTTACAGTGACTTTAACTGTTGACAGACCTTGCAAGAGCTTAAGACACAACCAAATAAACTCTACAGCACATACTTTTTTTCGTCCAACAAAGAGTTACCTCAAGAAAACTATTTATATTCATTTCAGGAACATTTTCTTTAATGGCATACAAAGGCAAGTCAGTAGAGACCCAATTAATCTTTAGTTCTTTATAGTGATACTGTCAAGAAGATTACTTATACATGTCAGCCTACACTTACGACATAACGAGCATTCACTGAGGTCTTTTCATGGTAAGTGTTAATAGGGAGTCAGAAGATGGTAATACTTTTTGTTTTCATTACAATTTTTTACATGCATTCTACAATTGTCTGCCTATGCCCAAGTGGAACAGCAGAACAAGACAAAAAAAACCCCCTTCAATTTACAGATATAAAGCACTTTCTTTCAGGGCATTCAAGCCCCTTGAAACTGTACAGTCATTAAATACAATAATACAAAACACAAGAAGTATAAGCATCTTTGAGACATAGCAGAGACACAACTGCACCCAAGTGCAACAGCATGGTAGTATAGAAAGAAGTTCTCATGAAAAACAGTGCCCCTAAGATAGCAAATTACTTTACCAAGTGCCAAATTTTATGTACATGCAGGTAATTTTTATAACTCCATTACAACAGTGTCTGAGGAATAGAAACTCTGTGTATGCATCATAGTAGCCACTGGGGAAACAGAAGAGCTCAGAAGAGGTATTACGGTTATTTCCCCTACAAGTAAGTTTTAAGTATGAACATGTATAAGGAAAGTATCTACACATTTTTCTTCTGCTTTTCATGCAAGTTTGAATAGACCCAGAAGATTAAAAGCCAGAAAAAAAAATCCCCCACCTCTCCTGAGACAATGAAGGCTTTCCACATGCCAAGATTCTCACACCACCAGTCTGTTCTTGCAATGTGCAGCTGAAGGTCACTGTGCTCTCTCTCCATTAGAGTAATTTCATCCTTCAGCTTAGAAACAATCTGCAGAGAAAAGTTTATTCATTACAATTGGTAGGAAAAAGCTTGTGCAGCACACAAGCTTTATGCTTTAGGGCACTGTTCCAAAAGAAGAAAAGGTACAGAAACAGAGGACGAACAATTCATGTGGATTAAAAAAAAAAAATCACAAGTGAGGGAACTGATGATGCCTCAAACTTCTAGAGTACACAGCAATCTTAAAGGTCAACCCTCACACTAAAATAAAAAAACAAGTTAGAAGTACAACTACTATTACACTATCAGCATAAAAGACACTTGAGATAGGATTTTATATTGCACACAGTATATTTTATAAGAATTTGAAATTGCCATTAATAAAATATACCTTACTGAAGACATCATTATCTTTTTCAGGTATACATCATGTGACTGAAGAACCTGGGAATAGATGTCATTTCTAGGAATTTAGCTATGTTTTAGAAATCACTCAGAAAGTTATCACTTATTTCATTTTCATTTTGACAAGGCAAGAATTTGTTATTGTGGAAAGCACAAAAAGTAGCCAAACATCCTGCCAAGAGACAGTATGACAAGAGAAGTGGAAATATGCATAAGATGTGACATTAGAAACATGGCAAAAGCAGATGACACTTTCTCATTTTTAAATATGATATATCACTTAGCCAAATTTATCAGTTCTATCGCTTACACCACAACTAGTATATTCTATAGAGCTCCAGGAATTCTATCTTGTTCAGAATTTGTGTCTCATGTCAGATGTAAAATATTATCTGTGCAACACTTATATAACGATTTTCTAGCAAATACTGTTGCTGCTCACAGCCCTGTCTCTGGGGTCAGCCCAGCCTGGCCGTACACCCAGCAGCCTTGGCTGCGCTCCAACAGTACCTTTGTGGGTCTTCTGCAGCACTGATCACCTCCACTGTTATGGCCGTGGTCAGAAGGAGAAACCTTTCACTCTTGAGGCATTGGGAGCAGGTCTTTATTTGGGGTACACAGGGGAATTCCCTGGACCCAGGTTCAGAGCTTCCCAAGAGAGCGAGAAAGACCCCGACCCTGAGTTCTGGAGGGGTTTTTACCATTCCAGTTCCAAAGGGGTGGGTACAAGTTAAAAACGAATAAAACAAAGCCATGTAGTACATACCAACATCATTACTAAAACAAGAACAAATCAAGCTAAATTGGGGTGGGGGCATTGGGATGTCCACCAACCACTGTCCATGCACTAGACCTTGGGGATAATTTATGGATACAGGGGAGAAGATACATTACAAAGGATGGGAAGAGGATGATCTCAGGGTGGGGGGGTGGACTAATCTGGGCGAAAGCCTGGGTTGTCTTGGAAACCCTTATCAACTTCTGATAAGGACAGGAGGCCCAGCTTACAAACATATCTAACCAGCTCAGCTAATATTACAGTTTACAATAAATGTTATCATAACACTTATAAAATAAATCCACCATCTCCACAAATACCTTCAGAATAATTTTATATTTTACTGTATTTGCTAGCAATTCTGAGTCTTCTGTACAATGACCTTACATTGACTCCAGCGGCATCCAGGAACATTCAATAAATACAGAACAACTGGTAAGAATTTATCATAAGTAAACAGCTGTTACATTTACAAACCAAATACTGAGACTTTACAATAATACTGGATCCATTTTACTATTCTGTTTCAGAGATATATTTATTTTCCAAGACAAAGAATATTTTAGAAACAAAAACATACAGGAAAAAACCCACTGCTTCAGTAGGGGTACAATCCCTGCCTCCCCAAGAGCCTAAATATAGAAAGAATATTACAGTTTCAAGAATGCAAAGGGAACATAGAGCATTCACATGAATGGAACACTATATAAAGGTTTAGCTATATAGAATCATAGAAGGGCTTGGGTTGGAAGGGGGACACCCCAGAACAAGATGCAAACATTTTCAGTTGTCTGCAGTACCCTCTGGCAGAAGGAAGATGTGGAAGCAACACAGGGAATGAAGCTCACCAGGGTGGCCTCAAACTCCAGTGTCCCCATCTTTCTCCTGAAGGTAACTGTGCCCAGAGCTGGGGCAGCACAGAATGCGTGGGGTGTCAACTCCTATTCAGACAAGCATCTTAGCATTCACCCTGAGTGAAGGGAAAATGTATAAAGAAGCCAGGTTCTGAGCAATGACATTGTATATTTCTGGTACATTTTTGTCATCCCTAGCAGCAGGATTTTAGGAAAACACCTTGGCTACTTGTTTATCTTATCCACCATCTACCATCTGTAACTAAATCCCATTACACCTTACAAGACAGGCCCAACAGCATCTGGGCAACAGGCCTGGAGTAGCAACACAAATAAGTTAGCCCAAGTCACATGCAAGTCACTTGCTTCTCCTGAGTATATTCTCAGATTGCAAAGAGAAAAGGATATTTTTCATTTGCCCCAATCCAGAGATTTAGAGCTTCATATCTCTCAAAACATTTCCTTTGATGACAGCATGCTTTCTCCTAGTTCCTGTAGAAGGAACCAGTCACTCCTGAAGGTCGGGGGTTTTTATCCCTTAGCTCGAGGAAGTCGGTCAGAGCTGGCGCAGCGCCATGCCCCGGGAGCCAGCAGAGGGCTCCGGAGCTGCCCAGCGCCTTCATTCCCGGGCAGCGGCGGCGGCTCCGCACGCCGGATGCCCGAGGCACGGCAAGCAAGGGAGAAACGCTGCCACCGACAAGGCAGCAAGGGCACGGGAGAGCGGTCGTTGTTCCATGGCAAACAGAGCATTATACATCGCGTTCACAATTTTAATTACAATAGCTTTTCGTTATGGAAAAAAACAAAACTTAAGTTCTCATTTCACCTCCTGTTTAACAAGTTGACTGAAATAACTATCCAAAATGTGACAACTGGATATTAAACAAACATACACATATCCCCCCAAAAAAAAAAAAAAATCAAATAAAAGAACAGAAGACATAAAGGTACATACCTTTTTGTCGGGTTTTGGTGAATTACAAATGGAGTTTAGAGCCTGTTTCTTATACTCAAGCTTGTCATTTAGCTGGCGAAGTTTATTTACAGCATAACTGGCCTGTTCATTAATTCTTGTGCTGCATTCCTCAGTAGCTTCTTCACAACCTTGGCTCTAGGAATAGATGATGGGGATAATTGCTACACTAATGTGAGAAAAGAGTTACTCATAGAATGATAGAATGGTTTTGGCTGGAAGGGACATTAAAGTTCACACAGTTCCAGTGTCACTGTCATTATCATGGACACTTTCCACTAGACCAGACTGGTCAGAGCCCCATCCAGCCTGGCCTTGAACACTGCCAGGGATGGGGAAGGAGGTGGGTTATTGTTTGCTCCATAAGTTTCTTATGTATAAGAGCACTTCTTTATATAGATGAAAATGTAAGTATAACAGATATTCCAACCATCAGATCCAACATGGAATGTCAGTCTGTTATAAAAAAACAAACCAAAAACCCCAACAGAATAAGCCTCTTTACCATTTCTACTACAATTCTTCAGCCACTCTCGGCAACTGTATAAAAATGACCTTCAAGCTAAGGCTTTAGTGTAAAGGAGAGGTAAAGTTTGTTTTAAAAGCATAAACAGCTTAGTAGTCAGGACCAATATTCAGAGCCAGATAGAAAGGCAAATACTTAATGCTGAGGTGAAAAATAATGAGGATGGGGCAGCGGGGAACAAAACCAAAAAAAGCCCCATATTTCTAACAAACAGTACTGCCTCCCACAAACCTTCACAAAACAGATTTGTCATCCTGCAGAACAATCTAAACCAGGTCCTTTAGCTTTCTACACAGATTTTACTGCTGTTTTTAGAAGTGTTAATAAAAATGTGTTAAAAGCACATATGCCTTATCCTAAATTCATAAATCATTTTCATATATTCATTCAGACAAACCAGTAGCTTTTTCCATCTTGTGTACTACAAGCATGCAAAAAATAGAAGACTTCACACCTTTCAGTGACATTCTCCTTAACATCTTCTGACATACAGCTCAGCCTCCCCCTTCTTAGTGTATTTCCCCAAATAGACAGGAAGACCTTGAGATCTAGCAAACAGCACTCAGCTTTTACTGCTGCCATGTTCAAAGATCTTTGAGATCTGTTTGTAACTGAGTATATCTAAATTTATCTGTGGGAAGCTGAGTCTATTCTCATGAACAGGGGTTCCATGTTATTAAAGATATTCCAGCTAAGTAAACAGTATCCTTATATCATGAAGAAAAAGCTAGCAGGAGCAACCCTCAGACTTTTGTAAATTCTGTGGGTTTTAGAGGAGACAATCCTATTGTAAATTCTATAGTATATTATATCTTATTTTTTAAAAGTCTGAGAAGAGATAAAAGTAGCAACAATAACTAATCTCCTTATAATGATCTTCAAACATAATATAGAAGTCGGGAGTTCTAGGCTAAGAAATCCATGCCCTTTTCCAGCTCTGCATTTGTCTTCTATGTGGCTGAGTAAAAAGCCATGCTCTGTGCTCTGTCCTTTCTTTTGGCTGTTCTGCATGGACTATATACTCCTAGGGTCAGAAACTTGCCTCCAAGCATGCATACAGAATCAGCTCAGAATGCTGTCTTCTGGCACTGCAATAACTCAAATAATTAACAATAATAATAATAATTAACAATACAGGGTGTTATTTAAAATGCAAATGTAAAGAATCATATAAAACTGCAAACCTTGCACTTGTTGGGAGGTAAAGAAGGAATCAAAAACGCTATTTTCAACACAGAAGAATTAAAAGACTTTTCATATGAAGTTCGGTGCTAGCAGTCAAAGAATTGCAATCAATAACATATCAGTGAGGCTGTGCTCCCATAGGTAGGCTACATGATTTCTCTGTCATTAACATTTCAGACACTTAAAGCAAAAACCACTGTGAATCACTAGGTTTATCACAAAAATGCTAGAACTACAAGATCAAGTAACCTGTATTCAAAATATCAAATTTAAGAAATAAACAACAGGTTCACTCAAAACTGAGATCATAATAGATTGTGCTGTCTTCCCTGATTGGTAAACTGATAATGGCTTCCATTTCTGTGAGAGACACAGAACACAGATGTCAGTCTTATTTTAGTGATCTGACACAAGCAAAACAAATGCAATCACCAGATCCTCTCCTCTGAGTGCTGGATGCAAGCACTGCCTGCTTCTGTATTTCTACCTGTGATGTTTGTCCAAGTAGAAATACTTGGAGGTATGCAGAGGTTTTTCCCAGAAACAGAAAGTGGTAACAGACTGGGAAGAAGAAAGTGCTTGTTCCTCTTGCAGCAGAACCAGCAGTCTTGCCCTTTCCACATTCCTGTTTTGTGACTTGATTTCCTCATTTAATCAGGGCTCATCCTTTTGTCCTCATCTCCATAAGTGCATGACATGGCTTTTTATCTATTCAGGTATAGCAGTGAAATTTATAGAAAGTTAACACGGGTTATGCCCACAGTGCCTCAGGAAGTGAGGACATAGACCCCAAAATCCAAACTAAACCAAAAGCCATCTATTTGCTAACATGTATCCCTCCAGAAACATCCAATTTCTAAGTTGTCATTTCTGATATATGGGGAGGGAAAAAACCCACCAACTTATTAGCCAGTACTGCATTTTCACCAAAATTTGAAAGGGCATGGGAAGCTTCAGAAAGACTCATAGTTTTCACCTCACAGACTCTGAAGTGTGGCACAGCACCATTAGAACTGCCCTATTCAAGAGATACTCAAGCAGTGTATACAACTTCATACTTAATTTGTTGTTAAAAATTAAAATAAAAACAAAACAAAACAAACTACTTTGAATGTTGTAAGCAGACTTGGCAATATATTAGTCTTTAAGGTTTCATGGCTGATGCAGACTTCATACCTGGCCCATACATATCCAAGGACTCAGAGGAAGGATAGATGATGCTGATGTCGAAAATCTAACTTTTTGGCAGCTATAATAGATGTTATCAGACAGAGTACAGCTAACCCTTAAGAGTTGTGTCAGTTTTATTAGAGAAATCATTATGTGTGTTAGACTTTGAATAAAGCATTTGAAGAAACTAGAAAGCACAACATTTAATGCTTCAGGAATTTCTGGAAAACTGTTGAGAGCCATTGTGCAAAGTCTCAGTGATTGCAAGCACAAGGACAGAAAGTCTTTGAAGTACCTACCACCATCAACACAGAGCTGAGTTAGCCCTGAGAAATGTAGAAAACATCTTGAATATTTTATCAAGGAAAAGAGTACAGGGAAAAACAAACACTGAAAAGATTCATCAAGCTCTAAAAGCACACATTGCAAGTAATTTACTTATAGCTATTAATCTCTGGAGATTTGCTGATCCTTAAACTACAAAGAGTAGAACCACTCACCTACAGAAATTAAAGTAATTTATGCAGTAAATGCAAAAGCCTTAGGTTCTGGAAAAACTGTTTCTAAATAGCAGAATGTAGATCAGCTCCTCTGGATTCTGCTTTTTTGTTTATTTAGATCTGTTTTTAGACAAACTGTTACATTTTGTTGAGCAAGTTCACATGTAAAATGAAGACATCCATGCTGATCTGAAGCAGCAGCCTGACTGAAAGAGGCACTCAATAGTCTGAGATGTGCTCTTGTCAAAATGTTCATGTATAAACACAAGTTCCCCTGACATGACTGATTTAGACAGCCCAAGGAAAAAACCTGCCCCAAGAAGAGTTGCCATTGGCTTATTGCTTATGACATTTGAATGCTCTGTTTTAGCAGAGTTCTTGTGCAAGATTTATCTTTCAATATGGCCTATTAATTTATTCAATTAATCAACAGAAACCATAAGATTATATTTTACATTGCTTTTTTCTGCTTTGTGCAACTTTTAATACCTATTTAGTACCTAGGAAATGCTTGGGAGACAGGGGCCATGTCTGGGCAGAAACCTACTGATGTTTCAGTGTGAATTTTTTCACTCAAAAGCAGAGCAGATGAGCTTATACAAAGTATGTTTCGCATTCTCTAAGGAGCATAATGAAAGATGTGAAATACAGAAAAGGCTTAGGAATCTGAAATATCTACTTCAACTAGATTAAAATTTAAGAAGCCTGTCATTTTGTACCATTTTATTTCAAAGAGCATGTAAACAAACAAGTTTTACCAGATGAAACTACAGGAGTGATGATATTTATAAATAAAAAAAAAAAAAAAAAAAAGAAGAGTAGTCCAAAGCTCAAGGATAGAAGATGCTACTACATGCTCTTCTCAGGACAGTCTCTCAGATCACTTTCAATAACAGTAAAAGAAATTATCTATGTCACTCACCACTTCATCTTTGTCCTCAGGAGTTAGCTGAGCAGAACTTCTTTCTTCCTCCTTCTTGACTGATCTCTCATATAAATCACTGACAATGAATGAAGGGTAGTATCTGTCCTTTAGAGTTTCATAAACATCTGCCTGAATTCTGTAGAATACTTCAATGCCTTTATTTCCCACAAGACTTTGCTGTATTTCCTTATAAAGTGATTTTTCCACAGGTATTTCTCTGCTTTCCACAAAAAAATTTTGGTATATTTCACTCACCAGTTGAGGTATTTCAGCCTATGAAGAAAGAGAGAGGGAGGGAGAAAAGAATAATGAAAATATATTGAAAATATCAAGATGACTCAGGACCCAGGTGCACAATTTGAAGGATAATCAAGCTAATTTCCTTTCCAAATGTATGAGAAGACATCTGTAAACCTCTTACTGAGATCAAGCATGCTGCCTGCCTGTGCACCTCTGCTAAGCAATCAATTTTACAAGTATGGATATTTGTTAAGTGAAGAAACAGCTGTGCCCTAAAATTGCCAGAGCTTCTGTACTCACTCTTTTAAGTCTATGTTCCAAAAGCTGGCATTAAAAGGAAGAAAAGTGCTAGAGCAACAGTGTGATCACCATTTTAAATTAGATGGTAAAGCTCAGCTGTATCAGCTCTTCTGTCTTCTGCTGAATAGAATCAACTCACTTTATACATGACTATAATTAATTAGCAGGGGAAAAGGGAAAAAATGAAACAAGAAGAGGAAAAAAGCACAACTGAGGAGACTTTCACCTGTACTGGGTAGAGTATTTTCCTGAGCACAGTAAAGTGCACAGGATGGAACTTTGCATTAATGAACAGGAAAGAGAAAATAATGCAGCACAGCTCATGATCAGCTCCCTAAATTACTATCTCCCTACACTGAACAGAATTAAAAAGGGTTTTATCCACTCCCTCAGTATGGCACAATGTTCTTAGCTGCCTCATCTGGCAATACCACAGCCACATGACTGCAGGACACTACCTTTCTGTAAGCTGTCTCTGTAGTGGCAGATATATCCATATCCATATGTACATACATATTGTTTTGAACAGGACAAGAAAAATCACAGCTGAGAGGTCATAAAATGATTTATAGTACCTTTTCCAATCATAAGCAGTTTGCAAATCAAAACTGATTTACAGAATTCTCTTCACAGTGCCTGACAAACCATTTTTATCAACACTCCCTAGCTTGAGTTGGTTGGTAGTCATTTCTTCAGATTGCTTCAATGATTCACTACTCATACTCTACAATTTGTCTCTCTGCTTACAGGATGTTTCCCATTTGACTAGAATAAGAACAATAAAATTATAGTGAACAAAAAGTTAACTGATAATCAATAATGAATCTGTATTTCTGCTAGCGTGAATCCTGAAGGTTTAATTGCTTCCCCCCAGAAATTCACCACAATAGTCACAAACAGCAAATTTGTCCTCTACAAATTCTTCCTCTGCATGACTGCTTCAGGGTACTTGTTGCAATTTTAGGTGATATTCCCTATCCTTGTTTCAGGGTTCCAATTCCTACTTTATTTTAGCCAAAATTGCAATATAGCATTGTTTCTTCCCTCTATCAGCAGTGTGGCATTCCTGGAGAAACTTATCTGCTATAGATTAGGGAGAGGTCTTTTAAAGCAACACTTCTCTTCCAAAAAGATTTCAAGAACCTATATACACACAATTTAATTGTTTTGGATTGAATGGGATACCTCTAATTGGCAAGATGTGAAGCTCATGTACAAACTGTCCAACTGGAATGTGTTTCTAGGTTTCACATGAACTGATACAAAAAGCCTGCATGTTTTACTGCATACTTCTTCTCTGGTGGAGGGGGAAATAATTCTACTACTTTTGCATATCAAGTATTCCTTTTAACAGATGTTATTACACCAACCAACAATAAATCATCATCACAACAGCCCACAAATTCTAATTGCAATACTATCCTCAAATATTGACATGAAGTAGTTAAACAAAAACCCAAATTGCTTAGAACCCATCCTATGCTACTGATACTTTAAAAGCATAAAGACATTTCCTAACATCAAGATCATAACAAACAGTGTCATCAATGTACAAAGCCATGTAAGGCTTGCAACTTCTTCCACCTTGTTAGCATTCTTCAGATTCTCCACAGATTCCCACAGGCCGATCAAAGCCATCTTGTCCATCCTCTCCATGTAGATGCGGAAGTGCTCTCGGTATGAAGGGTTGGCCAAAATTTCTTCAAACTGAAGAATCTGAAGAAGGGAGAACTAAGAATAAAAACTGGGAAAATGCCCAATTTTAACTCCTTTCCTTATAAGGAAAATCTTTGCACTCTGCATTTCACAAACATGTCCTACATTCAGCTATACAGGCCTCCTACAGTAATAGTTCTGCTTCATTAAAAAAAGAAGTTTTTTAAGTACTTAGAAGATAAATCCATCTGTGCTTCTATCAGATAGTAAATACCTCCACATCTTTCTGATCAGGATACATTTCAAAGGACTAAGATGACATTTCAGTTAATCATAAAATGTTATTGTCAAAAATTTAACTTCAAATGTTCTTGCAAAGCAGAGGAGCCAAGCTGAAAGCTAAATGATCTCGTCTTTACTTGTTTCCAGCACCAGAAGTTTCCATACCACAGCCCACAGAGCTTTGAGATGCATCTCAGTTATTCCCAGAGACACAGAGAAAGATGGAATACCTTGACTGCTACAGCATTTGGTGGCCAGTTCCCATTGTTATTTTAAAACATCTATCAGAAACACAGTCAGGAATGAGTATGTTCTGTGATATAATGCTCAGGACGTTTCCTGAGTGAGAAGCATGCATCAGGCAGTAAGGAAATGAAACACAGACTTCCTGTACCCATGCAGATGCTGCAGCCATTAAGAAGTTGCATTAAGAAGCCATTCATTATCACATCCTTATCCTCTACTATTTTTGTGAATCCAGGCCTTTGCTTTGAGACAAACATCTGAACACAAAATATTTCCCTGACAAAATCAAAACTTCCCATACTGAACAAAATTAATCACCTTGTCTTTCTCTGAAAAATAGGACCAATTTTCCAAATACCTCATCAAAACCAAGCAACCTTTGCTCTCCAACCCCCCAGTCTTGCAGCTGAACCAGTTTTCATGTCAGTCATTCAAGTGCTATTACTTACATCACCAGGAACCCAAACACACTACCCAGAGTAGTCTTAATTTCTTTGTTTCTCACAAGCACCAACCAACTCACACCTTTTGCTTGGAATAAAAAAGGTCCTTAAGCCCTGGTGCTAATGAGTCTTCCTATGACTTTGCATTTTATAGCAAAGATAATTTGGTATGGAGCAATATGTGAACTCGGAGATTGAGGCCTAAATAATTTCTCTAATGCGGGTTTTCTGGTTCCTAATAATAACACAATTCTAGTCAGCATCAGAATACCTCACTCTCCAGGAAGATCACCCATTTTCCTAAACCTAGTACTTGTGAAACTCTACAACCAAGTTATGTGTAGGAAAAACAGTTTCCTTGTCTCAAGCTACACATGAGAAAACCACTTACATGGGCACATACACAATTACTGGCACAAAATCAGTGCCTTAACAAACCAAGCTAAACCTGGTTCTTTAACAACTTCAGTCATCTATGTTTTGTCTCAAACAGCTTCTCAATTTTTTTGGGCAGCGTTTAAGTAAATTATATTTGTCTCAAATGAAATGCTCATTTGCACCTTTAGAATTCCCCTGTGACAATCATATGCCATTCTTCTCTTTATCCTTTACTATACCAATATCTTCTGGACATGACTTTGCTCATAGCTTTAAAACTATTTAGATAGATGAGCATCTGCCTTTGAAAGCTCACTCTATAAATCTCACTGAAAAGCAGAGAGTACCTTGTTCAAGCTAAGCTTGATACAGAAATGGTGATCAGGCTGTCAAAAAGAACACCACAGACAAGGCAATTTAAAGGCCAGTCCGTGATTTAGCCTCATTACTGTTTCTATTCAATCATTTCACCAAAGACAATGATTTAACATACAAGTATAAGAAGGTCTTCCAGCCCCTTGAACAGATGTTTTCCCATCTCTGGGACTGTCAGTTCTGTAAATAATAGCAGAGTCAGTAAATCACAACATGGGGCATGTGCTGTCACTTCTTGAGTGAGAGGTCACCCTGGTCTCTGTGCTTCTATAATCCAAGCTATACCCACTCCTGCTGCCAGCAAGGAGGGTAACTAACAAACAAACCCCTCTCAGAAATAACTGGGGGTAAATGTTGCTGCAGGGAGCAAGGCAAGTGCAACCATGTCTCTCCCACCTAACAAAGGGCCCACTGCACCAGTGCCCCATGGTAATCAAAGCAGTGGTGCCTAGCAACTGTGTTACACAAATCTCCTAATAGATATCTTGGAAATTAAAGCACTTAAATAAATTCATGGGCAGAAAAGCTTACTCTCTTGCAGAAATTAGACCTCTCAAATGTTTTCTTGATTTTTCTTTAAGGCTGAACTATCCTGGAATTAATAAATATGTTACCAGTGCTATACTAAAAACATTATGTTACAGATGCAATACCAACAATGATAGACACAAGAGGGCTTTAGTTTTGAGATGAAAAATCATAAAATGCATGTGTGCTGGTTTTGGTTGGAGTAGAGTTAACTTTCTTAAGAGGCTAGTACAGGGCTAAGTAGATTTGTACTAAACACAAGGCTGATAATATAGAGATGCTTTTGCTATTGCTAACAGAGCTTCCACAGCCAAGGCCTTGTCTGCTTTTGGTATTGCCACACTGGAGAGCAGACTGGGGTTGTATGGGAGACTGGGAGGAGACACAGCCAGGACAGGTGGCCCCAGCTGACCAAAGGGATATTCCAGAGCATGTGACATCATGCTCAGTATGTAAAGTGGGGGATGTTTGGAGTGATGGCTTTGTCCTCCCAAGTCACTGTTAGGTGTGGTGGGGCCCTGCCCTCCTGGGCATGGCTGAACACCTGCCTGCCCATGGGAAGCGGTGAAGTTATTCCTTGTTTTGCTTTTTTGGTGTGCGTGGCTTTTGCTTTCCCTTTTAAACTGCCTTTATCTCAAACCATGAGTTCTCTGGTTTTTATCCTTCTGATTCTCTCCCCAGTCCTGATGGTGGGGGACTGAGCAAGTGGCTGTGTGGGGCTTAGCTGCTGCCTGGGGTGAAACAACAACAGTCCTTTTTGGCACCCAGCTATTCTGTGGATCTTCCTTCCTTTTATGATTTAAACAAGTTCTGCAGTAATATGTAATCCTCAGCAAAAGACCATTTTATGATTCAGTATCACCATAGATTAGAGCACAATACTCTAAGCTATGTTGGCACATACACAGGCATTAGGGCATGTGTACACCCTCAAATCTAATATCCAGTTAGCAGATATAATCTTAGAATTATCAGCCTCCACAACAACCCTTCAAATCCTGTTAACTCAAGAGCAGCTTCCAGGTTTGGAAAAACCAGAAGCTTTAGTGTTGCCACATCAATTCCCTGCTTCAACAGGAATGTAATTTATATATCACAGCTGGTCACAGCTCTGCCTAAGACTAGGAAAGGGTTAGGTTTTTTTGGGTTTTTTTGTTTTGTTTTCTTAAGTGGGGTGCTTTAATCAGCATCCCTAGCATGTCCCCAAAGAAGAGATTTGTTCCTGGCCCTACAGAGCAGAGAGTTGGTCTTGTTAAATCCCTAAAGATAGTCACAACCACGACAGTGCTAGAAGAGGATAGGAAGGAGCAACAGTGAAGAAAGACTGAAGAAAGCTTCCTCAGCTAAGCCTTGTGCATTTTTCTGTGCTCAAAAGGGGACAGCATGGCCACCATCCCTCAAGCAGCCTCCCCCACCTTCATTCCTGGCAATGGAGAATCAGGGACAAGAGAAGAGAGAAGCAGTTTTCCTATTTTCTACATTGACATGACTTTAAGGGAGTTCTAGGGCTTCATGACAGAAACATCAAAAGCTTTAGAAGCAAAACTGCCTCAGATCCCACTGTTTACACCATGACCACAACAAATGTCTGTGCAAGAAGTCATTATTGCTATTAAGAGTACCATTAATATTAACCATTAATATTAATTAATACTGATCTGCTTATTGGTGTATTTGCAGGATATAACCGCAGGTCAGCAACTCCCACTAAGAAAAACCCACTGGTTTATGAAACATGAAACGTCAACTTCAGGAATTTCTTTGATTTTAATTATAATATTATATTTTATTATATTCCTGACCAATCCCTATCCCTATCAGGTGCATCTTCACTACTGGAGCCCATTCTTGAACAATCCTGTGTCCCCATGTACCTATCCAGAAAAGTTAGTAACGTCACAGCAGGCATCAAAAGTGGCATCATTGGCTCATGCAGTGCTGCCACATGCTCCCATCTCTTTTTTCCTGGGCACCACTTGCTACATCTAGCTTCAGGAAAGAAATCAGGATTGTCTTGGCACAATCTATGACACACCACCTGAAATCATACTTTAAGGACAAGTGGGGAGTAGGGAGTCATTGTGTTTCAGACCTTACTCAAGAAAAACAAAATACAAAAAGTAGGAACTATTTCTCCATTATTCTACTTTTTCTAACATGCTACTAAGTTACAGTTAAGGACATAATGAAAATTACAGATCCCTGCATGAAGAGATAAGCTATTTCCTACCTACATGAAAAACATAAAATCTTTTCACATTTGAATACATCAGCTACTGTGCTTTGCCCAAAGGGAACAGAGTAGATTACAAAAGATGTCACTAAAATTTTTAAAGATTTGCAAGGCTAAGTAGACATTTTATTTTTGTAGATGCTGGCCAACACAACAATAGTTACTTTTAATTCCAGATTACAGTGATATTTAAAACCAGCATTCAGTCACAGCAGCTTTACCGGAGATTTTCTGCAGCAACTGCCCTGAGTTTTGTCAATTGCATTCCCAAAGTGTTTACTTTTGAATAATTCAATATTTTCAAAACCCACACGTATTTCCTAAAGTGAATATGAGGGCCAAAGACATCTTGCACATATGTTGGCAGTCTTTTATTTGAAAGCAAGTTGCTACTTTCAGAAAAGCTGCTGCCATGTCCTTATTAACTCCCTACAGGTGGTATGTCTGAAAACTCACACGTGCTTACAAGCCACTCAACCCTTTATAAAGTTTCACATTGCAATATTCCAGGTTGAGCAATCAATGTATTTTTTTGTGTACTTCAGTAATCTTTTCCCAAGGTAAATAAACCATGCAGCAATTAATTTGTACTTGACTCCCGGGGGGAAGGGAGGGATTAAAGACAGTGAGGTAACATGATCCAGTGGTAACACATTTAGAAAGACCTTCAGACAAAGCAATTTATACCTTCTGACTTGGAGGGCCATCACCTTCATCAGAAATGCCATCTTCCTGCTGATCATAAGCAGGCCCTCCCAGGAGCCTTATTCTCTTCTCACATTGCTTCTTTGCCACTGTCAGCTGATTAATATACCTCTTCACATTGCGAGCCCTTAGTAGGTCAGCTTTCATTGCTGCAGTTTCTTTTCCTTTTGAATCTAAGAAGAAAGCAAATCAGAGACAGTATTTTACAACGTGAAAATACTGTACCACTGCTTCTGTGACCTGCCTGATCAAAGCATCTGTCATTCATGAATCAACTATGCTCATCAGAACAGATACTGGCAAGCTTGTATTTGAAACGGAATGATGATTTTGAAACATTCTGCAATGATAGCTCAAGGGTTTACACAATAGAGTTGAGAAAAAAAAAAAATCCTTATTCAAATGCATAGCAAAACCAATCTCTCCAGCTCTTTTTTTATAGTTTGTTGGAAGACACAGCCTACTACAGGATGTATATTTATCAGGTGGCATTAAGGAAATGACCTAGAACCAGGGCACAGGATAACACATGAAGCTGATGGCCTATATACCTTACTGAAAACAGCATTGACTGCCTGGAGTCATGAGGGACTGGGCTCTCTTCCCCCAGCCCAGCATGACACATTCCCACACATCTTATTTGCAAACCCAAACTTCTTGTGCCTGATGTGAACAGCCTATCATACAATATCCCCTTCAGACAACTGACCAAATTTCACTCAAAATAGTCAGATGACTAAGAAAAAAATCTTATAATGCCACATCAAAACTGCACAGTACTTTCAAAATGTAAAGTAATGTGAAGATGACAGTCAGCTGAGTAAGACTTAGTAATAGCCAGTGTAATGTTTGTGCATTCTACATTCCATCCCCTTCAGCTAATTACCAGGGTCTAAAAAAAGGAGCAGCAGATAAAGCAGATATAAAACCCTATTGTAAGGAAATCATGTTTAATATCTGCAAGATGCAACTGATTCACATTTAAACACTGGGGGTTTTTTTCCTCTTGCTCAATAACACTCATGCTTTTTTGGGCTGCAGCTATTACTCAGTAGCAAAGTACTTGGGTTTTACTTGGCTCTGGATTCCCTGCTCAGGGATAAATAGCAAAGATCTATTCTACTATGTTTTCAAAATATTAAATGCTAGGCAAAATCATGTAGATAAAAACAGCATTAGATTTTCATGGGAGTTGCTGTTAAGAAACAACTACATGGGTTTGTGAATGCACACACAGCAAAAAGGAAATCTCTCAAATTATTTTAAATCCCTATTTTAAACAAATGTCTAATACATTATGGCAACTTCTCCTTTTACAATTGTTTTTACCCTTATAGTTCCTCCTCAAAGCCACATGTAAGTATTGCATGCAACTCTAAGTTTTGTCATTTAAATACTGAAGGACAACTCAGCATACATGGAGCTCCCTGAAGTTCCACACATAATTGAGTCCAGATATTTTCCCATTATCTTTGCCAATATTTTTAATCTCACTTGATTTGCTTCATGTATTTATGTTGGTAGGGATGCTTCTTGATACAAATACTCTTAGTATTTTAATGGATGTGTATCATTTGCATCTGAGCTGCCATATAATAGTGAACTAAAGAGATGATATTCACTGAAGTAAATGATAAAATTATTAACAAACCCCCCACCCAAAAAAAAACCCAAAAACAAAACAACCAACAAAAAAAAAAAAAAAGAAAAAAAAAAAAAAAGAAAAAAAAAAAAAAAGAAAAAAAAAAAAAAACCACAACAACAACAACAAAACCACCAAAAAAACAACAGGCCATCTGTTTTCCTGGCATGTTATCTCCACAGGGAAGTCAACAGAGCATTTAATTTAGTGTTTCAGTTCCCTAAACAGAGCTACCAGTATTAATGAGAGAAAAGGAAAAGACCTTAAGGACAAAAGAATGCTCTCCCCCAAATCAAAACATTTACAGCTATTACAAATACAGGAACAGAAGTTAAGTGAAGATTAAACCCCAACCTTTTCCCTGCTACACTTGACTCTAAGATGATTTTTTAGAAGTTATCAATTCTCTCAATAGTTTAAATGCTTTGGGCTCAAAATGCATACTTGAAATTCCACACTTGTGAAAACCCACAAAGAGTACAATTCAATGATCATTCAGGCTTCTTAAAACAAAAGTACCCTTCTTGATGGAAACAAGGCATTCTGGAAGGGTTTTCAAAGTACACATGTCTACTTTACCTAAAATCTTATCATCCTATGAGTGCAGCAGGCCTCCAGGAGAGATTAATGAACCTACCATTTCCAGTGATTATTTCCTGTCTTAACAGTGATCCTTCAAAACCATTTACCTCAGCTCTTCATATCCAAAAGGAGGCACTCCATGAAAGCATCACTGAGGGCAGTTACACAGATCACGCTGCCAGCCTGTTTCTGCTCCATGGATAAACAGGACTAGTCACCGTGAAAGCCTGGCAGTGACGTCCTTCACAAATAAACAAGAGGCTGATGATAAGCAGAGCAGTACAGATTGTGGCTAATGTGCTACAGTGCAAGAAAGACAGCATGGAAGTGTGGACTAACACTAACTAAGTGAGCACTAACACTTCCCTCTTCCAAATTATGAAAGGTAAGCTAGCAGAAATCAAGAGGAGCATTTTCAGCTCAACTGGGGAAGGTTAGGTACATCACTGGTTTTGTCCAAACCCTAATCTGCTTTTGAGATTTTAAGGACTTTCAGATCTAAACTGCTCTGCTTTTGTCATGTTAAGCACTATCAAAACAATATTTTAAGTTATAAAGACTTCTCTTTTAAATCTATTTTTGTCTGATTCCACAATCACCAGAGCACCGAGACAGAATTAAGAGTGATTTTTCCCATTTTTGAGTATCAGGAAAGATGATGTTCATTACATTCAGGTATCACTGCATAAACAAAATAAAACCAGGAAGGCACAAAGGAAGGCTTGCATGTATTCACACCCCTCTCCAGCAAGCTTCAATAAATGGAAAAGAAGTAGATTTATGCTGCTAAGGCACTGTTCCATCACAATGCAAGGGGGAAAAAAGCATCCTTTGAGTATTTATTTTTTAAACTAGCAACAACTTTGCAGTTTGGGTATTTTTATAAAAAAATTACTAAAACCAAACAAAAATCACTCTTCATAAGCAAGACAAAAAATATGCTACTTTGGGATTTCCACCCCATAAACTGCATACATGTTTACCAGCAGCAACAGAGCAGAGCCTCCATCTCCAAAGAAGCAAAGTGTCTTTTACTAACTTCCTCCAAAATAATTCTCCTTATCTGGGGAAATTTTGACAGGACATGCCCTGCCTTGGAGGAACTTCAAATTCCACAAGTTTACTGTGTACCTCTCCCAAAGGCAACCAAAAGCAATTAGCAGCAAAAGCCAAAACTTCAAACTTGGCTTATCAATTCACAGCTATAGATAATTTAATTTGCATCAAACAACATTTAAATAGAAATGGTCCAAATGAACTCAAACTTACTCAGTAATCAAAGCTGTGCTACCTGTGCAAATTGTTCTATTCTATGCATTTTTGAAAATCTGCAGTAATTTCTGACAAAGCTTCCACATTATCTTCTAAATCACTCATAACTATCCTGATTTGAGCTAAGTTAGAAGTATATCCCCAGAAGCATATCCTAGAGCCCACCAAAATAATTTCTGAAAAGTGATTTCTCATACCTAATTTTCTTTCCTTTTTTTTTTTTTTTTTTTTTTTTTTTTTTTTTTTTTTTTTTCTTTTTTTTTTTTTCTTTTTCCTATGGTGGCTTTGCTACTTGAGCTGGTTTATATCCATTAAATACATCAAACTGAAGTACATATTGACATCATCCATTTTTAAGTCAGAATATGTGGCCTTCCAAACTGTTAGGCCAAAAAATGTCAGGCAAACTTTATTACCCTTAAGCAGACTGAAGGATACAGAAACAATATAAATTTTCTAAAAGCAGAACTTAATTGTATTTTAGACCTGCATGAGCACTGTCCCATCTCTTAGCAGTACCAGCAGAAGGCAGAGATTTTTTATTTTACCTGCAAAGTTATATATGGCAAAGGCATGAATAAAACAGAAAGTACAAGTTCCTGTTCCTTTATAGCTTCAGTAACTACAGATCCATGACCCCTGGCAGTACAGCAGCACTGACCAACACGACCTGTCACTGAAAGAGCAACACACACACTCCCCATCCCAAGCTTTGTCTGCAAGATTTTCTCCAAGAGCCAGGGTAAGCACATACTCAGCTTCCTAAATGCCATGCTTAGTATTTAAGTAGTGAACATCAATTTAACACTTTTGTGTAAGCAGTAACTGGAACCTTATGTACAACTTACAAATCTTTACAAAACACCTCCAAATCTTAGAAACCTTGAATTACAAGTTTTAAAACTCTACATTGGCCTGGAAAAGCATTTATTCAGTTCTGTGAGTGCAGGAGAACCTTTAAGAATAGCACACACTTCTTCTACTGCCCAAGGTCCAAGGAAAGGGAAAACCAACTCTCTTGTGGTCTGACAAGAGACTGCGTAAAAAAAGTTTTAAATCCCAAACACTTCTACAAATGAATCTGGGAAAAGGGACTTACAGGGACAAGTTAGGCACTGATCATTAGCAATGTGTGGTACAACACATTCTCCTACTCACAGCCACAGCTGAGAAAAATAGCTGAGAAAAAAGTCAGATGGCAGTATGGTAAATCTGAGCCTGAGAGTCAGTACATACTGTACAGTAAAACAAGATCCACCACAGATAGTCTCTGTCTGCAGGTCTTTGCATCCCCTTTGGTCACATCTATCTGACCAGTCAGCCTCTTCCCTCCCTCTTCCACTGATCAGCATCACTAGCAGACACAAAGGAACTCACGAGCAGAAAGAAAAATTTCCTCTACAAAGCTGATTTGAAAATCACAAATTAAAACAAATAAATGTATCACAGACTCTAAAGCCTTTACCCTCATCCACATGGATTCTCTCCACACTTACTGCTTGAGCATGACATGCAGGCAGTGTCAGCTCGTTAAGCCGTGCCAGGAAACTGTGCAAAAATAATGGCATATGAATGTTTATTCCTATGTGGAGGATGCAGGTCAGGGGGAGGAATCATAATACAGTTTTGACATAATTAAGTTACATGGCATCTGTAATCTGCTGGAACACACAAGTATCCATTTTACTTCACTTTAAATTATCATCTTGACAAAACCCACACATCACAACCCACATAACTATACTAGCCCGCAGCCCCAGTTGTTTTTTTTAGTTCCTTTCTACAGCTGAACATTCAAGCCAATTTCAGAACCACAGCACCTGAGAGGCCTGCCCACAGACAGTTCTGTTTCTGTGCCACTTGCCAGCTTTGCTTATAAAAGCAAATATCTAGACACATAGTGGGAAGGCTCAGCAGGGGAAATCTTCTGCAGCGTTGCAGCAGATCTCTCCACACAAGAATGGCTCCTGATTTGATCTGTCTCACAATCCCTGCTTGAAAACGAGCAGTTTTCTCAACAGGAATGCTCTGGGGTCGATTACCCTGTAGTGTCTGAAAAACAGTCACATCCAGTCAACCAAGGGTGTTTGCCAGTCATGCTGTGAAGTCATGTGTAAGGTAGAGAGCATAGAAAATTAAAAGGCAAATCAAACAAATCCCTTCATAAAAAATTCTTTTAAAAAAACATCTGTTGAGAGATTTGCTGTGTTGCCCTAAGACAAAGTACATGCATTTTTTGGGTTTATTTAAAAAGCAGCTAGTAAAAGAGAGTCTTGCTAGAATTCTGGTAGGATCCTGTAACACAATATCAGTATGAGAAGAAACAAAAATGTCACTGTCCAAATTAGAACCAGCATGTTTAAGCAGCTTCCTATTCTTCCTACAGTAAATATCAAGTTAATATAGCAACTTTTGTTGCTATTTCCCAGACGGTGTTTTTGAAACCTTTTCTTTACAAAAACTAGGATTTTCTCTTGCTTCTAGAAACTTCTATATTATCTGTCATTCATTCTATAATGCCCAATCCAGGTATTTGTCTTCTTACAAACTGCTTTAACAGATCAAAATGCAGTAAACATTTTCAGATAAGCATTCGAAATCCTTCAAAATCTTTAGCAGATAAGATAGATTTTGTGAAAAAAAATACTAAAACAAACTAACAAACAACTAAAATACTTGAAATTTAGCTTAAATTTTAATTGGTTCAGTATTTAAAATGAATCCATATCAAAATGTAAGATGAGGAGAGCTGTTTTTAGTTAAAGGTGTAGAAGGCTGTGATTCTTTAAAAATCATAGCACATGTGACTGTAGAGAGGGGTACCATCTGAGAATACCAACAGGATTCAACAAACACAAATTAAACAAACAAAAAAGCTCCACAACAAAACTACCACCAAAAGTTCCAAGCTGCCTCTTACAGTCACTGGTGGAGTGATCATGACCATTTTGGAAGAAGATACACAGGAAGACACTGTTGTAGAAGGGAAGTAACATACATGTGCACATCAGATTCTGTGCTTTTGTGCCCATGTAAATGAGGGAAGTAGTGCAGTGTCAGCATGCAAGGTAACAGCTTCTGTTTATAGTGGCCTGCACTGCTCCAAAATAAACTATCTACGCCTCTGGAAACAATAATACCGTGTTATGTTTCTTATTCAACTTTAGCAACAGCCAAAAGCAATTCTCCTGGCCACAGAAATTTTATCATCCACCCACAGCTGGCATCATACTGCAAACCTCTCATGTTACTTTGTGCCTCAACATTTGAGACCTTCGACTCTCTCAGGGAGTCAAATGCAAAACTTACTGCTTAACATGAATCAGATGCTTTTGTACATTTTCATTTGCTCTCTTATGCTCACATACCAGAAGATTCAAGTGACAGAAATCTGAAAAGAAAAAAAACTCTATAATCTGCCATTTTTTAACTACAGAGAATTTCATACAATAATGTTTAGAAGTACTTTAAAGTACTTTCTAATTTTATTAGAGCATACTAACAGCTCAATATTTTGCCAATAGGTGGCACCAGCTCTAATTAAGAAGTGTAAAGAACCCTGTCCTTACTGAGCAAGCCTTCCTCTCCCCACCTTACTGGGCACCAACAATAAATGCATATATTGGTATCACCAAAAAAAAAAAAACATAGTAAGAAGGTCAGCTAACTATAGCCCCTATGAGAAGTCATCAGTCTGAAATCTGGCCCTCAGGCTACTCATCCTTTAATAATAGACACCTAATCTTTTTAGAAAAAAGAATATTTTTGGTCAGTTCCAGAGACTTAATTATGTCTCCTTAACCATCCTGCTGAGGAATACTTATTGCTAGTCATGTGGTTGTACAACACTTCTTTTGCTAAGAAAAGTATAAATAATAGGTAAGCACTCACTACTGCAGAGTTTTGGCCACCTCTGCTACACTAACTGCTCCTCAGTTGTTTTTGTTAGACCTTCTTCTATTGAAAACACTGCCTCATGAAGCTCCCATATTTCAAACCGATGGAGACTGAGACCGCTCTCATGTGGGACCCCAGCTGAGTCCCTGCATCCAGTTCTGGGGACCTCAGCACAGGAAAGACACGGTCCTGTTGGAGCAGGTCTGGAGGAGGGCCAAGAAGATAATCAGAGGGATGGAACACCTCTCCCAAGAAGAAAGGTTGCAAGAGCTGGGATTGTTCAGCCCAGAGATGAGAAGGCTTTGGGGACACCCCAACTGCAGCCCTCCAGTACTTAAAAGAGGCCTGTTAGAAAGGTGGGGACAGAGTTTTAGCAGGGCCTGTTGCAACAGAACGAAGGGGCAATGGTTTCAAACCAAAAGAGGAACAACTTGGATTATATAACAGGAGTGTCTTTTACAGGTGAGTGTGATGAAACACTGGAACAGGCTGCCCAGAGAGGTGGTACATGCCCCATCCCCAGAAACATTCAAAGTCAGGTGGATGGGACTCTGAGCAGTCTAGTTAAAGATGTACCTGCTCATTGCACAGGGGTTGGAGTAGATGAGTTTTAAAGGTCCCCTCCAACCCAAACCACTCTCTAATTCTATATCCACATACATACTATCCACATTTGCTCTACTCTTACACTTCGAGCGTCAGGCTCAACAGAATGCTGGCCAGCAGAGTTCAGCTGCTCTAACTGAACATCCAGGCACTAAAGAAGCATTTTCAGGACCCAGCTTTGCCACAGGAAAAAGG
The DNA here is from genome assembly GCA_013389925.1 of Aegithalos caudatus. NCBI lineage: Eukaryota > Metazoa > Chordata > Aves > Passeriformes > Aegithalidae > Aegithalos > Aegithalos caudatus. Next base: position 98,715 of record WEIU01013746.1, read on the forward strand.
AAATAGTTATGAGTAAGACTATCTCCCCCTAGGCTGGGGTCAAAGCTAAGAGATACCCTTGACACAAAAGGCAAGAGCTCAGCAGCAAAGAAGGGACTGTCATAGCCAACTGCCATGCTCACACATCACTGCAGGTATGCACCATGTGCTAGGGGAAAAGATGAAAAAGAAAGAGATTGTGCAGACACACTTTCATCATGCATAAAGCTTATATTTAGTTATTCACCATTAAATCCAGGGGTATCATTACACTGTAGCATCCAGAAAAGGAAATATCAAAACATCATGCTAAGTAATGTGGCAGTCTGTTCTACAAGATTTCAACAGTCTTTATGTTAGCAGTGAGTTGTGTTGGGTTTCTTGTTGGCTTTCATTTGTTTTAAAAAGGGTACCACAATTTTTCCTCTAACCTTTTCTTTTTAAAATTCAGGAACATATTAGATTAATTACCACATTCAGTAAAATGCCTCCTCCTCCTTTAGGAAAAATAAGGCACAAAACAGTCTTCAGAACTAGATTTTACCCTTCTACAGTTTTGATAGCCCTCTTAAGAGTTTATTGTATATACACAGAGACTAAAAAATTTTGGTAGATGAAAACCTGAGTGGAACAACAGAAATGAAAAATCCACCTTAAATTTGTTTGAACTATAAAAAGATTATGTTTGCATGCCTCTGTTGGGCATACTGTTTCACATGTGTCAAGCAAAAAAAAATCACCTTCTTCAGACAATGTGCATAACCATTGGCTGTTTAATAAACAAAAGGGTTAGGCCCAATAGTCCCAATGGCTAACAGAGTCAGCAGTGGCAATCAACCATTAAATGATTTACAAGGTTACCATAGGAATGAACCAAAAATAAAAGTCCATATCACAATACAACACTTAAAACACCAGCTAATGAAATTTCTCTTGGGGGTGTTTTTTTGGGGGGTACAGGTAGAAATCAAGAGCCCATAAAAATGCAGAATCAACTTTACCACATATCACCAGCTCTATAATATTTTTGTATTTGTTCTGCAGTGCCAGACAACTGTAGCTTCAAAAAAAACATCTGTTCAGAATTTAGAACAGAAGATATTTAAACAGAAACTCAAGTGAGATAGGGGAGAATTAATTAATAAGTAAATAATTGTAGGAACCTAAACTGTATAAAAATATTCCCCAAATCAATTATTATCTCAAAAAGACCAATGGTAGCACAAATGGAAATACAGGCTTAGCAAAATTTGTTTTTTCATAATGTTCTCAGAGTTAAATTCCCTGTTCTGAATTTACTTTATGAAACAGACTTTCCATTCAATTACCTTTCATCTGAAAAATATTAATATCTATTTCTATAATGTAAAGTTAAATAAAAACCAATTCCTACTTTTCCTTTTATCTTGGTTTGATACAAACAAGATATCTGCCTGGAATGCACATTTAGCTCTATTTAAGAGTGTAAACACAAAGCATTACAGGTGTTGACAACATTATACCTTCTACAACTTGAGCATGGACTTCAAGTTCTTCAGATTGCCCAAAATTTCTCCACCCCACAGCATGCTCATTTTCTGTTTCTGTATTTGTCATTACAATTGAATTACTTTTTAAAGTTTTTCTTTCTGATGCAAAGAACTAGAAAAAGATTTTTTTTTAACAGAGAGATAGAGATTACATGAGAACCTAAAATCTTTTAGATTTATTTATAAAGAAATTAATTTTACTATTTATTACTATTTTTATTATGCATTGATACAACTAAAGTATACCTGCCAAGCAATGTAATTTTGCCATTAAGATCATGTCCTGAAGATATACCTCAGCTTTTACATATTTTGAGAACCATAAAAAGTAGCATATGTAATAAATGTAAGTACAACTGTAATATGCACTGCTTTTAAAAAGGCAGCCATTGCCAAATCATTGCCAAAAGATTTAGGAGCACTTGTTATTGCAACTCAAAAACATAATACATTGCAGAGTCAAAATAAAGTCTGACTGACAAATTATGCTGTATCATTCCTTCTTCTGTGTTTCAGAAAGAGAACAGACTGAGATTCTGAAGAACAGATTGGATGGAAAAGAAAGTGGAAATACGATTCTTAGTATATGAATTTGTAATGTCAGAAATCTCAGTTGCAGCAAGGTCTGAAAATGAATGCATCATAGATATGAGCTTCTTCATGATACATCAGCTTAGATGAAGATAGGGTGGGGGCATAATCATACCATGTGAGCTTCTGGAAGATTCAGACAAATAAAACAGAACCAAAACACTAAAGGCATAGCATTCCTAAAACCTGTCTAAAAAACCCACACACAATGATTGCATATGTATGGCGGGAGTTCAAACAGCTTTTCAAAATGAAAACAACAGATGTGACTTAAAAATGGAATCTTACCTTTCTGTCTCTTCACTTGGGGAATATTGCTGATTGTGGTTGCCTGAACTATTTCCACTACAATTTGATACCTAATTTTAAAAACAGTAGGGAATAAGGGTGAAGAGAGGGAGGAGAAGAAAAAAAACATAGTATTAATTTTTTACAATGTGTTCTTCATACAGCACACCTAAGAATTAATAAAAATCAAAATATACCTGCAGTATAGTATACCTGCAACCTAAGGAGCAAGTGTGCACATGGAGCAGGGAAAACAGATTATCTTGAAACAAAAAGGAAACATTCAACTAACAATAACGCTGCCCTCTTCTCCCAACTGACGGCATTGCACAGACAGGTAATATTCAGTAAACACAATATAAAGTCACACTCTTAACATTAAATAGAAGTTTTCTGTAGGAAACCAGGATGGTAGCTCAGTTTAAACGAAAAGAGCTGTCTGTAAGGTTCTTCCAGATAATCCATTTAATATATATATGGAGCATATATTAATTTACACTAAAATATGTAAAGCATCAAAGTACTACACTCCAGGAATAAATAAAAGAAGTTTATCACCTACATACTACACAAGAGCAGGTAGTTAATGCAGCTAGCAAACTGAATTTTAAGTAAAACTGATTTTGTCAATTGCAAATATTATGCAGTCAGCAAAGAAAATGCCTGTCAGTTTCATAAATGTCAAAGTCCTGGTCATAACACTCAAAATTTTTTCAATGCACTTACTTTGGTAGCTATTAATGCTGGTAAGAAAGCAAATATTCCAGTGAATTTGCTATCTATCAAGTTAACTCTTAGATGAAAGCTGAAGCCTCCTGGAAAGGTTGCTATTTCTGTAACTACATATTCTCCATTTAAGAAAGAACATGTGATCCTTAAAACATATGTCCCTTCTTTCATGTATTTTTTTTTCACCAACATCACTTAATTCTTCCCATTTCTCTTGCCTCCTGTAACTCTTTTAGGATTTTGATTGTCTCTGGCTCTTTATGTACACAGTTTTATATACACAGCATACACTGACAACTACATTTCCAGATTTTTTTTTCTGCAGCCAATTCTTCAATTATCAAAGTGAAACCTGAAAACCTGTTTGAAAACCTGTAATTAGTCTGCTACTACTTCCTTTTGCCATTACTATATTTTGATTGTTTCTACCCGCCACCACAACTCCTGCCCAGTCCATCAGAGGAGGAACAGCCCCACAGTAAGGGTGGTGGTGTGGTGCATACAAAGTCCCACAGTTAATTCTTCACTCAGACAAAGACTTCCCAAGTTATTCAGGGCAGCTCACACTTGGACTTCTGATGTATTGACTATGTGATCTGTAAATGCACTGCAGTGACACTCCTTCACCTCACTCAGGTGTTGTAGGCTAACTGTGAAATCATGAATTTATCAAACAAGGTACAGACAACCAACTGCACATGGAAGGTAGTTCCCACTTATCTTGTAACTTTTTTCCTTCCAGACTGATGCCCATTTGTTCACATTGACAGTTTCACATGTTTTTCTTACCAGTACTCAACAAACTCAAAATCTCTTTTTTCCTATTCTTTGTATTGCATTAAGTATGGGAGATGCTTGGACTTACATGCTCAAAGATACCATTTAGTCTGCTCCTCCCAAGAACCGGGCTCTCACTGCAACTACTCAATGGAAATGCACCACAGAAACACGCCCTTGCTACACTGCCAGACCATGAACTTTTTGTCCCTGTAACTCTGCTCCAAATATTCTAGCTGCTAGATATTCTGTGGTGTTGGTGAGTAAACATCTAAGGACATTTTAAATGTGATGTATTAATTTAACCTTGAAGTGACTGCGCTTGATAAACTGGACCCTTCATAGCCTCACATCCACATTATTTCCTTCTTCCCTATTCTCTGTTATATTCATGCACTTCTCTCATTTCTTAGGTAAAAAAAGGTGATATAGAACCAGCAGTAATGGTCTTTCTTACTGTGAATTGTGGTGTGACTTTTTGCTGCTATAATAATAAATACCAGAATAAATACAGTGCTGATCCTGAGAGCAGAGTAAGAAACTATCCACCAGCTTATTTCCTTATCACTATTCGTTCCCAACTATGTTTTTAACTCAGCATGTCTTTTATCTTTAGTCTTCTTCTGACAGGGTAAATGTTTAACATCTGATGTGAAAGAATTAATCTTTTCTTCCTTATTTGTAGCAGAATTCCAGTTAATCCATGCTAACTTCTGTCTGAGGGGAAATGAAGGTGAAATTTCACTGTTTAACTTTTTCTTCCTGAAAGACATAGGGACAACACTCTTTGTGAAAAATTGGTAATACAGAAATAAAAGTATGCCTCCCTTTATAAGCAACAAAGAAATGGAACATTAGAAAGAGTGTGTTTGAAGGACATTTGTGTATAACCATACAATGGTCCCTTCTGTGAAAGCTTTGCTGATTTGTTTTTCTCACCCCATTCCCCCCAACAAATTCAACTCTTCAGATGGTAAAGGTATGATAAGAAAAAAAATTTAAAAACCCCAAAATAGATCCCCAGAAATCAGGAAATTCCTTTTTATGAAAATACAAGCTCCCCCAATTTCCCTACAAAAATTAAAGGGATATTTCCACAGAAACAATAGTTATATTCCAAGAGATTAAGTAACTAAATATTAGATGTTCACATAAATACAAACTATGAATCCTAAAGTTCTCCAAAATTAATATTTAGCTACTGCAACATTTAAATGCATTCCAAGAATAAAATCCATAAAAGCAATGCAGAATATCAATACAATAATTCTTGTTAGTTAGTGCTTCCAAGTTAGGAGAGAAGCCAGATTTAGAAAATCCTAGCACCATCATTACCCTTTCAGGCAGAGCTATTTGCATAGCAGAGAGCTTTACACTTGCTTACAAGGAGACCCACGTAGCCTCCCTCTCTTTTCTGACCTCCTGGATGAGAGCAACACACCCCTTTCACCCACAGGTTTCCTCTGAAGCAGCCAGAGGTTTTCCCTCCCTTTCCCACCACAAATAGCTGCCTATAATCATAAGCAAGCCTAGCAAAACTCTGTTAATGAAATCAGACTGGAAGAATGCCTTATCAGGCTCCCTCCTGTACTGCCACGTGCATACATCAAGGAGCACCCAGGAGTCCATGCCTTCTTGACTGTGGTCAGTCAAGAGTCTGAGGAAAAGTTTATCAGTGTCTCATGGCCTCTTGAACTTTACAAGGTATTTTATCTTTATTTTATTAAATAGATAATAATCAATCTGGAAAAATAAGAATGACAGGAATGTTTAATACAAAATAATGAGTTCCCAGCAACTGTAGTGCCTTAGGATAAATTTCCCTCAAAGGTAAGCCTACACCTACTGCTTGAATGTGTTCTTTACCGAGATGTTATGTGGGAACATTACGTGTAATTGGAGGACGCTTCGAGTTCATGAATGCCATGCACTGGCTTAGAACAGACACTGAAAAATTATTTCCAAATAAAACCAAGAAAAGGAATTCTTGATGAGCATAATTACCCAGAACAGCATCTAACTGGGAAACTCTGTTTAAATAAAACAGGCCAGGAATTTATTTATGTAAGAGAGCTGGAAGCATTTTCCCCATTCCCATCACTCCAACAGACTCTTACTGTGCTCCTCCGTGATAAGTGCACAACAGCTTATTTGTTTCTTCCTCTTTAATTCCTTCTTTATAGATTTGCCCTGTGGTTCACTGTTGTGAATTACAGATAAACACCAACTTTTTTTTTCTCCCCCAATCCATATAGGGACCACTATTTGGCTTTGTTAATGCAAATCTGCAAGCTTTCACTGGTTAATCGTGAACACTTTGCCAAATAGACTGCACAAATCTGAGATGACTGGCCCATCTCTCTCTGGGTGCTCCCACAGTGCACAAAGAGAATGGGAATGCCCTCTCCCATAGGAAATGCTCTTTAACCACTATCCCCGAGACTGGCCCTGTACAAACAGAGGAATGAAGAACACTGCCTCCAAAATCAAATACTATTTCTCTTCAAAAAGAAGATTTATCAGATATTTTTCATTAAAATACTGATAAGCTTAGACTGATCAACATTTTGTAGTGTGTAGAGGAACATATTTCAAGATGATAGCACTTGGACCTCACGGACTAGAAAGGAAAAACCTAGGTGCAGCCAAAACCACATTATTTCATAAAGCAGATCTGCTCTCTGGTATTAAAGAATGCAATTTAAAGTGACCTATCAGCTAAAAAAAGAACATGCTGAGCATTAATGTGCTTGAACAACAACAATAACATAAGAGTTGGGTTTCTTTTGAAACAAACAGATCCATTAGTGTGATTATGCTAATAAATATGTCAATTAGGTTTTAGGCAGAGTCTAATAGAGACTAATTTCTGCTCTCAGGAAAGGCACACTGTCCCAGAGTAAAGAGCAAATTTTACAGCAGATGAACAATAAGTAGCCAAGCAACAGAATCATTTCACCATCAACTAAATGTATTTTCCTATACCAGAAATGCAAGTGGTTTCAGAATCAAACAGAAGAACAAGAGAAAGTTATTTATGCAGCCCTTATGCTCCATCCCAGTAAGCCATCTCTTGGCCTGATCAGGCCAAGCCTAACCAAGTTCAGGGTCACAAGAGATGACACAGAATTAACCAAATGTAATCTATATGCATGTGCATTTCAGATGTTGCTGCAGCCATTTGAAAAGAGAAAAAGCTGGCCTGCAGCAGCAGAGGGGAGTTGGGAAGTTCTGGCTGGTGGTAAGAGCTTCGGACAAACACTCTAGAAATGGTTTCAGGGAGTTCCAAAGCTTTGCTCTGCTCAACAAAACCAACTCAAGGACATCTAGGGAGGTTCTACAACAGCAGTATCTCTGTTCCCTGCATCCCAGTCACTTGTTCCTTATCCTTTCACATAAATCAGAAATCAGAGGAGAAACAGCTGTAAAGATAAGACAAGCATTCAAAAACTGTTTATTGGGCAAGCAGTCTTGAGATGCAGGCAATATCTCATATAAAAAAGAGAGATATTAAGAAAAAGAGATGAGACAGGGAGTGGAATTAGTATGAAAGTAAGCAGGTGCTATTTGCATTAGAAAACAGGAACATCAAACAAACTCATGATATGTAGGAGCTCAGTGATGTTTTTTCTGTCTTTAACAAACTCTGTACAGAGTTCATTAACATGGTTAAGAAGGATGCAATTGGGCAACACCTCCCCGCAATAGTCCAGAAAAACCTCTCATCCAGTGGTAAAAAATGCTGGAACTCAAGCCCCTTCTTTTCCATGCCACAGAATCACAGCAAACTGTTCTGAATACTCAGTGTCCCTAAGGTCACTGTAGTTCACAGTCACCAGACCAACATGGCCAGTCATAATTCATAAAGATAATGAGAAGAAAACCATCCACACTAGCAGAAATTCAACATATTTCATCTAACTCCACAGAGGAAAGTTGCAAAGAAGAATTCAGTATGTCTTTCACACACTTCAAGCATTTGATCCCTTTCAACAGTACAATCATCTCCAGTATACTACTAAGCAGAATTTTTATGCATTTTCTGCCACAGAGCTAAAATGCTGATTACATTAGAGATCTAACAAATTTTGTCGCTTATCATCCTTAATATCTCTGCTTCACCAAACAAAAAGAAATTTAAAATCAAATTTAAAATGAAAAATCCCAATTCATTCAAATCTTAGTAATGGGCTGGAAAAGAAGCACGTTTAGTTTTGAATGAGCTACAGTGAATGAGCTAAATACCTCAGTTGTTTCAGGAACTCAACATCGGAGCTGCTGTTAATGAGTTTGATGAACTCCTCATAAGAAGGAGCATATGTGTAGTCTTTCTTCTGATGCTCATTCATCTGTTCTCTGTACTCCAGCTGGCTGAGTAGCATTCGGTTAATGTAATCTGGATCACTGAGCAGTTCCACCACTGGTTTCAGTACTGGAGAAGAAAAATATTTTAAAACAAAATCCTTATGTTGAACAATAACTGCTGTCTTGCAAATGAAAACTGCAGATAAAAGGCAAAAATAAATATCCAAGTTTATAAACATCAAAATATCCAAAACCAGTCTTCTGGACCACACAGTGCATTTAAGATTGCATATACCTTCTTGATAAAATTGGTTATTCTATTACAGAAGTTGATGTACGTTGACAAAACTGAGCTCTATTTGGAAAATTCCAAGTGTTTTTGTTCTTTATGCTGTGTGCTCTGAAGGCTATGACATTATAGCCAGTATAAATGAAAGTCAACTGAATTGCATAATATACTTGGGACTTCATAATTTCTGAATTTGACAGTGACATAAAAAATGCAAACTATATTTATGAAGTGTAGCTGATAAAAGCAAAATAGAAATCCCTCAATTTAAAAAAAACACACTGGATAAATCAAAGTGTAAAATAATGAATTAAATATAATACAATGATTCAGTTACAGGATCCACAGATTTAAGGATGTGTTTATTCATCTGAATGAAATATAAAAGGCCAGAATTATTCATATAATCACTATAAATAATGTCAAGGAAAGCTGCAAAAGTATTACTCTATGAAAAAATAGAGCATGAGAAAGGACAATTTGTGTTTTATCCTGAAATGTGATAAACAGCCTGGCATCAAATCATGGCAGTTAAGTAAGTATATGTTTGATTTTGTGAATATATTGTCTTACTGGCTATCACAGAAATTAAATTTCAGAATGTAAAAACAGGGCACCAAGACTTATATATGATAAACTTTGTAATTGCTAATATTGTACATGTAAAATGGTTAACCATCTCTTATCTTTGATCTACCTTTTGTTGCAAGTATTTCTGCAAGGACTATGCGCAAGCTGACAGACTGGACATCCTTTGAGGGTAGGAGACAATACACCAGAACTTGAGAACATTTTTGCAGAAATCTTACTTCTTCATCAGAGCTCCTCAAGCATGAGTGCAGCAAAAAAGGTCTTGGTGGATCTTCCTGCCTAGAGTGAGAAAAATAAAAAAAAAGAGAGAAGTTACATACCAGCTGTATCAGAAGTCATCTATGATCATCAGTAGATAATTGATAAAATGCTGCAGCATGAGCACTGGGTGGGTGCTGTGCTGAACACACACGGCAACATGCTGCTGGGTGAGTAAGCCCATGATGGGCACTGTGTTGTTTGCAGACTCCTCACAAACAAGTTTTTGGATGACAGCTCTGGAAGAAACAGGGAGCAAGTCTCCCTTACCTTGATTCTGTGCCCAATACTGTCTAGTTTATCTCCTTGCAGGTGCCAGTGGCTTTCCGGACTTTTCAGAACATGTTTGACTGAACTCCTTAGTGCAGGTCATGGAGGTCACAGCTGTCCCTTTTCTTTATACAAAAGCAGCTGTAGAAGCAGAGCCAAGGTACCCTAGCAGTTCTCTTATGGCCACATGCCCAATGTGCTCCACTCCATTTTAACAACAAGGTGACCAAGCAAGTGGTTCCAGACAGAAAGACACAGTGTCAGCTGAAAGGCACCACAGTAATTTACAAAGGCAGCCAAGACTGGTCATCAGTAGAAGACTCTACAGTGCTACAAAGGCGTGTGTCTGTCATGTCTCATACCAGAACCTCCTCCTATTTTCCATAACATCTGCTGTCTTCCCAGGGCTGGAGGCTGCCATCCTGGTTAGGTTAGGTTGCTGTACTAGTTAACTGACTGTTGCTCACAGAGTTACTCTAAGCCCATTGCCTCTGTTTGTGGAAAAAGTGACCAAGAACTGTATAGAATCAAACCAAATGTTTTCAGTCAGACATCAATATACACCCAATAGAGATTGGCAGTATTGTATAATAATACAATGATTTTTGCCAGTCAGTTCAGAAGGATGAAAATACATTGGAATAGTAACAATAACTCTGATTTTGTTCTAGTAATACAATAATTTGACTTAAGGAGACTAAAATTAGTTTTACAATTAATTTACAGATAAACAAATGTAAAGATGACAATTGGGTTTGATTTGACTAACACCTTTAACTCAATCACAAATCAAATGTTTTGTTTGCAAACATGGATCATGAAAGGTGTTTCAGTTGTTATAGGTAAGACAAATTTCAAAGCAAGTCCCTTGGAACATCTTGGATATAAATACTTTTTCTGAGGAGCAGTGGTTTATGAAGTTGATGTGTAATCCTCATTATCAACCAATCCAGGTAGTGCAGCTGACTGGGCTCAGAAAGCTTAGTTTATCTTGTTCTGGTAGGATCTTTTCTCAGTGGCAGCTGAATACATAGCTATTTTCCTCAGTGCATTTCTACTCCTCTTGCATACTCCAGACATATCCTGAAGCCTCTTCTACACCACATCAAACATTCCCTGTCATGTTCTCCCTTAAAGGCAGTCATCATTTATCCAAACCCAGACATGTCCTAGGCAGATTACTGACAGAAAGTCTGGGTCATTTACCTACAGCCACCTCTTATTGTGGAAGCAAAGTCTTCCAGACAGGTTGGTGCACCCAAAGTCAGCCACTTAGAAACACAGGCAGAAGCATATGCAAAATGCTGGCAAACAGGATGACTCACAGAGAACATAGAATAATTAAAGTTTAAAAAGCCCTTTGAGATCATCAAGTCCACCACTAAACCATGTCCTTAAGTGTCACATCTACATGGATTTTTAACACTTCCCAGGACAGTAATTTCACCACTTCCCAGGACAGCTTGTTCCCATACTTGACTTTCAGTGAAGAAATTTTTCCTAATAATGTAAACCTCCCTTGGTACAGCTTGAGACCATTTCCTCTTATCCTTGTTGCTTGTTACCTGGGAAAGGACACACACAGACCTGGCTGCAACACACTTTCAGTCAGTTGTAGAGGGCAATAAGGTTTCCCCTGACCTCCTCTTCTCCAGACTTAAACACCCCAGGTTCCTCAGCCACTGCTCATAAGGCTTGTCCTCCAGACCCTTCCCCAGCTTTGTTGCCCTCCTCTGGACATGCTTCAGCACTTCCATGCCTTTCTTGCAATGAAGGGCCCAAAACTAAACCCAGGATTCAAGATACAGCCTCACTAGTGCCAAGTACAGGAATTATTACTAGAAATGAGTCCCATGTATTAACAACCATGATAAAGAGTTAGAACTAAAAGCAAATGGTGACTGGCTTTTTAGCCTGTGAACAAACCCCACCTTTTTTAGACACCTTATTTCTGGGACATCTTGCGTAGTGATTAGATCAAGATATACTTTCATAGCATTTGCAAAGCATAAAACAGAGCCATAATGCACAGAAAATTTTACTGAACTGAGATTAGCCTACTTTGTCTTCAATGTGTACCTACAAGTTTCCTGAGGAATGCCAGTCTGTTTGGGGCTGCAAACACACTGGAGCATTTACTGTACCTATAGTATCATCCATGCAAGAGAAGTCTGTCTCCCTTTTGTAAAAATTTATTCCCAGTCAAGAGCTAACACATACAACTTTGCTGACCTGGACCTATGCCAGGACTTTTCTGACACACAGTCAGGAGAACACAAATGGAAAATGGAACAGAATAAACAAGCACATAGGCAAATATTTGGTTCTTACCCTTCTCATCTGTGTTCCTGCCTACAGGAATGCAAGGGGGGCAGAGTTTCCTACTCTCCAGTTTACAGGCCATCCAAGAAAATCTTCCCTTTTTTGCTGCAGTTATCTCCATTACCTAAGAAGATATGACTCTCTAGAACAGGTTTTCCTAGCCAAACTATATCTACATGTGATCTAAAAAGCAAAAGGGAAAATATTTACAAAAATAATAGAGAAACAAAGTCTTCAGGAAATTCAACTCTAAACAAGTCTTGCCTGTCAGTGCCAAACAGTTCTGTCAACAAATCCTGTGGTATTCATCACTGTTGGGCAAGAGAAATAAAAGGAAGACTGAAAGCAGGAGAGGAAGCTTGAGGGGGAAGCTTAACAGCTACAGAATAAATCAATATGACAGTGATAAAACAGACAAGACAAAACATACTGGTTTATATCCTCCTTTGCATGTATACAGGAAGCATTACAGCTCTATTTGTCTCAATATTACCATTGACGAGCTTGCAGGGAAATACTGTGTGTCAACAAAACATCTGGCCAGTAAACAGCAGCCCTTTTAACCCAGGCTTTCCCTTCACTGATACACATTTAAAAAGAGAGCAGTGAGCAATCACAGAAGCATTAACACCACTGCTCAGCTACCAAACCATGTCTGTTTACCTTGGAGCAAGAGCTAAGATGTTCTGATCAGTCATATTCTTAAGGCTTGATATAAAACCTAGATCTTCAATTCTGTGAGAATATGGCACTGTTCATTTTGCAGAGACCAACAGGAAAAATGGAACATTAAGTGTAATCCACAAACATGTACACAAAGCAGAGCATTTCTACATCTTTCCAGCCTCAAAACATATTAAGCACTATTAAGTAACCCAAATACTAACATAGACATTATTTCTTTTCCTATCTAATTCTGAACATGTATTATTAGCACTGTGTGGCTGGATTTGCCAAACAAACTGTCCCTTAGTAATCACAGAAAACTGAACTAAAACTGTGTGCAGATATTTTTAGACAAAGCTTTAAAAGCCCAGTCAATTAGCCATAAATTCTGAGCACAACTGTGTGCAGTGAACTAATATAAATGTGGCATTCTAGCAAATAGTTCCAAAACAGGCATGATACAAGCTCTCTAAACTAGGCTCAATTAATCTCCTTTAGACAGTGTTCAAATAATGGCAAGTGGCAACTTAATTCATTTGTGTCTTCTTGAACAATTAAGACTGAAGTAAGAGTGACAATAGTCATCTGTCAAGATGCAGGTGACTTCAGTGGTTTAAAACAGTAGACAGAACATATGCTCTATACAGTATTCTTACAGGTCATATCCATCTTCTCCCCCAGGTGAGCTACAAAGCCAGCCTTAACCTTGCCCAAATTCATTTTCTGTAGTTTTATGAAAAGCCTTCTTGAAGGAAGAATTTTTAACGCTATCCAATACTTTTACATAGTGTCAGAAAGCAAACGGATTTCCTTCAGTTGCCCCTCTGGAAGCACTAGTAGATTAAGCAGCAAAGTACAAATATAGATCCATAGATAGGACCTGCCAAAGTGAATTAATTCCCTTGTACCAGGTCTGTTCCAAGCTGTACTTTTCTTTGGGAACAAACTGACACCTACTGTAACTATCCTCTGCTCGGAGGCCGCTTCATGCATTTACTGCCTCTGTATCCCACTGAGTGTCATCAATGTTAGACTTTACCCCTTACTGCTGCAAGCCTACAATTCATTCAGCACTTTATAAAGAGAGCAGAAGACCAGATTCCTGCAGGATTCCTGAAGAAAAGTATCTTTGATAAACGTAAGTCAGTTTGCTTTGAAATTAGGCAGTAAGCAAATTTACACAAACACCATCCCCCCTAGGAAAACCTAACCAAAAAATACCCCACGGCCCCCCCCAAAAAAGCCAACCAAAAAACAAATCAAAACACCCTAAACAAACAAACAAACAAAAAACAAAACAACAAAAAAAAACACCAAAAAACAAAAAAACAAACAAACAAACAAGGGGGTCTGTAAAAAATTAACAATTCCTCTACAGGATATTACTAGATAGATAGATAAAATGTTTCCTTCAGCCTTGATATCTCTTTATTTAGTCTTTCAAGAGATAGACTTGCAGAGCTCTATTTAAGTCTCAATCAGTACAATTGTGAGCTGAAGTGCACGTGCAACTCTAAATAAGTGGCATCAGTATATTCAACATTCACCATGCATTTTCATTAAACTGACTCTGGGAACTACCAGAACCACAAGCAAGCTGCATCTCTTCACCTACATCACCCACAGAGCTGCAAGCTTCTTGACAATGCAGCAAAGTAAAAACTGCTTGATCTATCTGAGTTTTCTAAGACATAAAAGAAACAAAACTTTAGACCTTTACAAACCAGTATAACAAATATATTAGAAAAAAGCATCTACTTTAAAAAACCCAAACAAACAAATGAAAAAACAAATCACATAAACTCATATAAACCCCAGAAAGCACAACAAAAAACAGAAAAACCCCAGTAAGAACAACAAAAATTAGAAAGAGTGAACAAAGCCAAACCCCAAATCTCCACAGCTGCTATTTTATCAAGATAAATTCAGCACATTTTATAAATCATTTCAACTAATGTTTATGGTGCATAAAACCTGTCATTTAACATGCCACAGTTACCTCTTTCAGGAAAAAGCATTTGACATGTCATATTATTATGGAGGCATAGAGCTTATGAAAGGCTTACATATGTCGTGTGACCATATCACCACCAGGATGTCCTAATGCCTGTTACGGTGTCTAACTTATACTCAATCATTAACAGGAAACCCAGACTTCCCACACTGAAGCTTGAAAACAAATGGTGAGCTTTAGACCTGGTGCTACCCATGGGTTGAATTTACTAACATGCTCAGGCCTTGGTTTTTCATGACTAATTTGCCCTCAGCACTTTCATACATAGCTGTTCTCATTGCAACAAATCACTACAGCTTCATACTAATACCCTTGATACACCTTTCCAGAGGGTAACTGTGATAACCAGCTCCTAGTATTTCTAGTTTCTGGCAAATGGAATTATAAAAGAAAAACAAGACCTATGGGAGGTATTTAGTTGCTATCCAGACAACTTGAATGCATCTATAGAAGTAACCAAGTTAAATCCCAAGTGTTAAAACTCCCTTTGTAACAGTCTGCTCTGGATCAGTTTGTGGTGGCATCACCTTTTATTTTTACTGTCTTTTCACAACACACTATAATTACAAAAATATTGAAGTTATATACACTATACATGCCAAGGTATTCACCTGGGCCAAGAAAATGAAGAGTTATTTTTTCTCCTTACCCTGTCTGTAAAACACAGAAAACAAAAGGAACATGATCAGAACATGTATGATGCAAACTTTAATCCCCAAACTGCTTACCATACTGATCACTCAAGCAGCGATTTCCCCACAACACTTTCCCCCCACCCCGCACATTTTCCAAGAGCATTGAGCCCTTAAACTATAGGTTCTGAATCAGCATCAGTAGCAGCCTGCAGACCCCAAGATTCATTTTGCTGAGTCATAACTTAGGCTCCAAGTCTGGGCACAAACACACATAAAACCATATCAGCGTATC
This sequence comes from Aegithalos caudatus, assembly GCA_013389925.1. Lineage (NCBI taxonomy): Eukaryota > Metazoa > Chordata > Aves > Passeriformes > Aegithalidae > Aegithalos > Aegithalos caudatus. The sequence goes on from WEIU01013746.1 coordinate 114,250, forward strand.
CCAACAGATGCAGTGTAGCAGACAACTGGTCAGAAGCAGCCTGTGATACCATATTCATGTTTGCAGAAACCAATTCTTCCTCTGTCTCTGGGGTCAAAGGTGCCCTAGCTGTAGGCTAAAGACAGAGGACACAAAAAACATAGGGAAAAAATCAAATTAAAAATTAAAATACTACTAATAATAAAAATAAAACCATTGTCAGTTGACCTCTTCTTGCTGGTGTTCATTCAAAAAGCACTGCTTGCTTATCAGGGAGTTCAAGACACAAGGATTAACTATCTTCCAATCCCACATGCCTACTCTGCTGTTTTTTTCTGGGGTTATTTTCTTCCCAGTGGCTGGTATGGGGCAATATTCTGGATTTGTGCTTAACACAGGTTGATAATATAGAGATGGTTTAGTTATTGCTGAACAGCGCTTGAACATCATCAAGGCCCTTTTCTGCTTCTTGAATCACCCTGCTGCTGGGGGTGCACAAGGACTTGGAAAGAAACAGCAGGGACAGGTGATTCCAGCTGACCAAAGGGATATCCCAGGCCATGTGGCATCATCATGTTTAGCATATAAAGCTGGGGGAAGAAGGAGGAAGGGGAGGATGTTTGGAGTGGTGGTGTTTTTCTTCCCAAGTCCCTGATACACGTGATAGGGCCCTGCTCTCCTGGAGATGGCTGAACACCTGCCTGCCCACAGAAAGTAGTGAATTAATTACTTGTTTTCCTCCGTGTGCAGCTTTTGCTTTATCCATTAAACTGTCTTTATCTCAACCCACAAGTTTTCTCACTTTTAACCCACAAGTTCCTGCACTTACTTTTCCAGATCTCTCTGAGCATGCTGGTGGGGCAGTGAGTGAGTGGTTTGTGCGGGGCTGTTGCTGGCTGAGGTTAAACCATAATACCTACTTATCTAATGCAGGCAAATCTAATTTTGCCTATGCTCCACCCAGCAAAAAATTATTTTTCAAATATTAATAGTTCTGTAAATATTTAGAGCAGTTATTCTTAACCCAAAGAAAGGGCAAGGGAACTCCCTCTTTCTTTCATGTGGACAGCTTTACAAAAAGACATTTACTATTTGTCTGCATCTCGCTTAAGTCCTTCTGGTACTGACTGAGCATTTCATCCAGAAGAATAGCTGCTTCTAGCTTTCAACAAACATATAATACCAGAGAGAGACTACATTCCTGGGACTAGAAAATTCCAGCCCCCAAAAAGCGCACTGCCACTACAGACAACACTGCACCCGCATACCAGCATGACTATTTCCATCATTATACACCACCTTACTCAGCTCAGAGTGCATCCTTGAGCACATAAAATGGTATTGCCAGTATTCAGCTTGCTTATATTCTAGTTAAAGTAACCAAGGAAAGACCTCTTGAACAAGATATGAAGGAATGAAGGAATAAAAGGTGCTATGAAACATGAATGGCTGAATACTAACCTCTGTACCCTTGCAGGATGCACTTGGGTAATCCTGTTATAAATGCGCTCCTGATCCTGCACATATGGGAAAAGAGCAGTTGCTTCTAAAAATAAATCCAGGTCTGTCTTTTTCCTCCATGTCTCAAATTCCTAAACTAGCTAATGCTGGACACAGGAAATCATATTCCATTTCTATATACCAAGCTAATACTAGAAATTAAATGGTTTCCTATCTAAATTATTCAAAATGCCAAAGATTTTCTCACTGAAAAGTGACAGTTTCCTTTGAAACCCAAAGTGAACCTCAAAGTACACCCCAGTGACACATATAAAATGAAAAATTTGGGAGCTGTCTTGCCTACAGCTTGCCATGCTCTTTGTCACTCCAGACAGTTCTGCCCATGGCTAGAAGTATCTCTGCTTTTATTTCACTCAGTAAATGTGTGTGGCTTGCACAGTAAAGACAGCTGCTGTTAAAGAAAGCCAGGGGATAAAATAAAGAAATGGGAAACAGACTACAAGGTTCCTTTCTCCCAGTGCCCTGTCTCCAACCAGCCACCATGAAAATGGCATCTCCTTTATCAAAGAATCATAGAGTAGTTTGGGTTGGAAGGCTTAAGGTCATCTAGTTCCAACCCCATGCCATGGGCAGGGACACCTTCCCCTAGATCAGGTTGCTCTAAGTCCCATCCAACCTGGCCTTGACCTATGCTTTGAAGGGAGACAAGGTCTTCCAGCACTTTCTTCATTTCTGGCCTCTGCTGGCTATTTACCTTGAGCTGTTTATTACTCAGTGTATTTTTGAGATGGTTGAGATAAGCCAGAGGGAAAGCAGGAACAAAAGAAAGGACTGTAGCACCCTTCCTCATTCTGAAGGATCTCAGCCTATTTTTGTCAGCCTCAGACATCCTGGTTAATCACAGATTGAAGTTAGTGAAAGCAGAAAGGTAAAGAAATGTGGGTGTCCAACATGCACCTAGTCACAAAACACATGAACTTCACTCTGAAAAAACAAGATATCTGTCCTCCTGTGTATGGATGATTCCTTCCTGCTATGTTAGTGAATTATCTGTTATCATATAGGAAAACCAAGGCAAAGTGGCTCAGGTGGCATCCCATCCATAGCCAGTATTAGAGGCATTTAAAACTTCATAAGCTGCCACACAATAGACAAAATGCCCTTTGCCATCATGTTGCAGTATAAACTCAGTGATGGAAATATAGAAGTATCACAACAGGAAAGCTACCTCTCTGTAATTACAGCCTCTGTTCCACTATATTCATCATCCAAAACTAACTGGATTCATTACGAGAGTCAGAGGTAAATGTGAATGCCAATTTACATTTATTACTGTCTTTAACAGAAAGCAAACCAGATCAAGAAGATCTTCATTCCCTGCCTTAGGAAGATGAATTTTTTGTGTTTGAACTGTGGCAATTCAACTGTGATTCAACCCAGTAGACAGCTGTACATCACACAGATTTTTCACTCTGTCCCTCACCCTCCCACAGTGTGATGAGGGAGAGAATAAGAAAAAAAGGTAAAATTCCTGACTTTGGGGTGACTAAATTGCAGCCTTCAGACACCTGAAGGGAGCCAAAAAGAGAGGTGAAGAGAGACCATTCACATTAGCCTGTAATGACGGGACAAGGGGCAATGGCTTCAAACTGAAAGAGAGTAGGTTTAGATTAGATATTAGGAAGAAATTCTTCCCAGTGTTGGTGGTAAGGCATTGGAACAGGTTTCCCAGACAAGTTATGGATGCCCCATCCCTGGAACCATTCAAGGCCAGGTTGTATGGGGCACTGAGCAATCTAGTCTAATGAAAGGTGTCCCTTCCCACAGCAGGAGTTTGGCACTAGATGACCTTTAAAGTCTCTTCCAACCCACACCATTCTATGACTTGAGACAGAGAGAGTTTATTAGAACACAAAAATGCAGGGAAATTAATAATTATGATAATAGAATTAGAGTATATAAAACAGGTGATGCACAAATGTAAATGCTCAACACCTGCTGGCTGATGTCCAGCCAGTTCCCGAGCAGCACCTTCTAGACAGCTTTTGCCTAAATGACATGACACCACATGGTATGGAATATCCTTTTGGCCAGCTGGGGTCTGCTGTCATGGCTGTGCCACCACCCAGCTTCTTGTGTTGCCCATACCCTCAGCCTCCTCACTGGCAGGGCAGTATGAGAAGTTAAAGTCCCTGACTTAGCATAACTCTGCTTAGGAAAAACTAGAACACCAGTGTTACCAACATTATTCTGAACCTAAATCCATAATAGCTACAAGCTACTAAATCCATGTCAGCTACTAGGAAGAAATTAACTCTAGCCCAGTTAAAAGCCAGGACAGCAATATAGAAAATAATTAAAGGTTTCCAAGCTAGAAGTGATTGATACTTCTTTACTTTTTAGTTCTCCATCTATAGCTTAAAATGTCAGCAGGTTCTAGCACAGTGAACTCCACAGCACAGCAGTAGGTAATTTGTACAAAACTCAATTTCTTGTTAAAAATACAAATTCTCTTAAATAGAAAACACTGTCAGAATATTTGCTGTGCTTTCAGATTTATTACATGTTCACATCACTCAGCAGCACAAATTCCATCTGTAGTGTTTGAGCACAATGTCATCTTTCTGCTGACTTGGCAATAGCCTGTACGTAGCATTTAAGCTGTCTCTCCATCTGCTAAGAAATGGTCAGCCCTGTGCAATTTCCATGCAGTTCTCTGAACTTTTTGAGTGAGTTTGGATGAGCAGCATGAGGATATTCTAGTGCTTTACAACTTGCATCATGCAGCATCATTAAAACCAGACCTTTCTCCTTGTGAATTCACAGCCTTGCAGTCTGCAAAAAATAGTCACTGAGTCCAGTTCCAGCCTCTATAAATTGTTCAGTTAGAGCTCTTGGGTTGATTTGTTTGGTTTATTTCCTAACCTGATATGACACTAATTCTCAATAGGACTTTTTTTATTCCTATATTGATGTGGACTGTCTTATCCAGAGTTAAGGTGCATTTACTACTTTCAAGTGCAAAAGTTAACCAGAAAATAACCAAAAGAATTTATTTTAGTTCTACATAGTGGAAATAACAATTCAACAAAGACTAGATGAAGTGGTCATAATTCTCAGCAGATAAGAAACCTCACCAACAGTCAGCATTAGTAATACTTAGTAATTCTGCAATTCTAGGTCCTACATCCCCAGCTTCAAACAGAAAAACATAAAAAAAAAAAATTTCAACTTCCTCATTCTTTAACTGTTCAAATCGAATTCTTCCCAAAAGCAAGTATTTTATTGTGATAAAGCATGATACTTAAAAATCAAAGAGCATTTAGGAGTTTTATCTGACCAAGAGATTTCTATCTCATTGCAGAGCTAAAAGAAAGTATTACATAGAACCTACTACAAAGTACATACACCTTAATTTCTTGTTTTCTAGAATGTAACCACCCTTTATTGTCTTTTCTTTTTCTATGCATTATCTTACATAAAAAATTAGCTAGGGTATACCACAAATACATTAATCATGCATTCTAATACAGAAGAGAAAGAACTGTCAATGGCAACAGACTGACCACTGACAGAGCAAAATTGTTTTGTTTTGTCTGAAGGGGTGTCAAAAATACATGGATCTAACTGTAGGTAAAAACAACTTCACAGAATAAAATGTAGTCTAAATCTGAATGACCAAAACATATTCCAATTAGAATAATCAAAATGCAGGTAAGTGCAGATACAAGACCAAATTTCATGCACAATTAGTCAAACTGCACATTCAGATGTGAGAACTGCATAGGCTATGAGATCCCATTTGCAATTATAATTTTGGGTGGAACTCTAGCGTTCAGGGAAAGCTGGCTTTTTCAAGGATCTTTCAAAGAGATCCTTGCCAAAGAGGAAATTCATTAAATTAGCAAGATAACTTAAGCAGAGAAAGAAAATACAGCTAACACTTTTTCCACTAGGAAAAAATCTTGTTACTGCAGGACAGGCCACCTACAGAAATCACAAGACTTTGCCTCCCAGGGCTAGAAGAAACGGAAAACTGATTGGAATTACTCCTGGTGCTATTCTGGGAAAGGTGCAAATAACTATCTTCTTGTCTGTTGACTGCACTGACAGTGGCCCTTCTTTCCCTTCCTTGCACGTTCACAATACTTTGCAGAAGCTGCTCACAGCCCACCTCCAACTGTGAACAAAGGGTTCATGGATTAAACTGAAACTCTTAGAAAAAGGAGTCCAAATGTTTCCTTACAGATGTCCTGAAGCCTTCTTGATCTCTAAAACTGGTAATAAACTTGAACTATTTTATCAGTTTGCTACAAAAGCATTATACACAGTCTTGATCACTTTGATTTACCACATCTGTAAGTAAAGAGAGAAGCAGAAAACTCCACTGAAACACAGTTTTGTTTTTACCTGGCATTGGCTCCTTTAAGGTCACAGAAGTGTGAGAGTAAAGCTTTCACTACATCGTTGCAGACGACTTTAACTACATCAATGTGACTCAGCCTCTGTCGCAGCTGCTTGGCAATCTCCCAAAAGTCTTCAGAGAGCAGCTGGTACAGCTGCCCCTCATCTCTGCTGAGTTGCCCATACCAGGACAGGATGTAATCTCTATAGCTGTAGTCAAACACTGAAAAGAGAAACAAAACAATAAATAGCAAAAACTGTAAAAGGACAAGGCACACCAAGAGAGGAAAAATGTAATCCTCCACCCTTCTCAAAATCTGTATGGGTAATGAGCTTCACATCTACCTCTTGCCAAAGAAAGTCAAGTTGGCGAGATTACAGCAATCTGCACCTAACAGGTTACTGCAGGTCACTTTGCAAAGCAAAACCTTTAAGTGGATTTGCTCAGACAATCAGGTTACCAGCTACACACAAACCTCAGACTAATACCTGTCTCTCAGCAGTGGCTTTGGTTATATGAAATATCATATGATCTGTGTCTAAGATGTTGCAGACTTAAGCCAGCTTTCTTTACATAGGAACTGAGTAGTCTCCATTCCAAAATCATGGCTAAAAAGGGGAGGTGGTAAGATTTTTGGATTTCCAAAGACATATACAACACAGAACACCACCACAGAAAGTACATTATAGGATCAGAAGAGCTAAGAGAGAACAAGTGGATTAGTGAGACCACATGAACTTCAGAAATGATGAAGCATTCCAAACCATACTGAAAGGCAATAACCAATATCATTGTAACTGCAAATCCCATGGCAACAATCTTCCCCCATTCCAGCTTTGCTTTTTGAGGTTCGTGTGTCAACAGTTTTACAATGTTTCACTCCAGCAAATGTCCCTGGAGGTCTAAGAGGGAGCAGGAGTTGTTCAGGGAAAACATATGAACTATTTAGGAGCTGCAAGAAGACACAGGAAAAGCTGGGGTTATAAGAGTCAATTTGCATCTACCAGAGGGATAAGAAAAAGGGGAGAATAAAGTCATGTGCTTGGTAATTTGAGCAACTTCTTTACTGAACAAGCTCGTTTCAAACTTTCATATCAAAAGTCCATCTCACTTGTCAGTGTAAGCTCATGGTGCAAAGTAATCATATGACTCCACGATTTCTTAGCTTCCACTTTGATATAAGTTGTTTGTTTGGTAAATTATGTAAATTATGAACATCTCCCTGGCAGTGGCAACAGTGAACTAATAGCATATTAATAGGACAACAACTTAAATATTTTCACCTGCCTTTTCAGGCAAAACTAGCAAATCTCAACCAACATAACCTTGATAAAAACATTCCAGAGACACAATTAAAACTGATAAAAGTTTCTAGTCAAATGCTTCATAAACTAGCTTCCTCAAGTTTATAAAGAAAGAAACCGAGTCACTTCAATGACTATGCTGAAATATATAGTTTAAAGCCTTTTATTAAGTCACTTCAAGACTTTTTAATTAATAATTCAGAAAAAAAAATTCTGTAAACAAATATGTAACAGGTTGGAAGATTTCTTTTTCCTCTAATCCAGGAGAGAAAAAAGTATTCAGAGCCATTATAGCAGGACAGGAGCTTCCAAGATTCTTTTCAAAGATAGATAAAATATTTCATTGGAAACTCTGACCCACAAAGACTACAGAGTGATAAAAAACAGTTATAAAAAGTAGTGGTCTTCTGATAAGCAAGCAGAGGAATAATCTATCAAGACACTACAGAACAGAGGGAATAGCATTTTAAAATCTGAAGTTTTATTACTTATCTCAAGTCTTCCAACAATACACATTTTACAAATCTATTTTTCCACAGCTGTCCCTATGTCCTTCTGTCCTTTTTCTTATAGTTTAGTTACTCTCTTCTGTTGCAAGGTCTGAAACACTGTGGAAAGCTGATCACAGCACAGATTCTTCCTTTTCATCTAATCCATAAGAGACCAACAATTTCTCAAGTGCACTTGAAACACACTGCATTGTGGTATTTTTTAATCAGCATCACTGGCAGGTAGTGATTTTTCAGATTTCTTACAGACACCCTCTCTATCCTTTGCAAGGGTGCAAAGTAGCTGTACTTCTTGAGCATCTTCTGCCCAAGAAGACAAGCCATGGTACAGAGTAGTGGTTCCCACCGAAGTCTATTCAACAGAACTCTACAAGGCAAGAGCACAAGAGCAGAACTTGTATCCTGATCTCTTAAGGGTACATTGTCTTTCAGATAAAATCTATTTCTAATGACCATTAATATATAACTATTTTTAAGCAACTCCACTCCAAAATGAGCCATTTCCAGCACACTACATAATACACTTTTTGATTCATTTTAGCCACTCATGACTTCTTCCACATTTAATGCAAAAGAACCATAAAATCTATTGGCAATATCAAGCTTGAGACGAAAGATCAATCATCACCAAAAATCAACCATACAATTATGAACTATTTCATTTGTGTTTAACTCTGCCAGTTGCATACTTTCAACACCTTAAAAGGATTACACTGCTTTAAACCCTATTTTCCTGCACCTGTGTTTTACAGCTCCCTTACTTTACAGGTCGCCTGTGGTTTCTTGTCATTTCTGAACCCTGTTGCCCTTCCTGCATCATAACAATGCTGTTCTCTATAAAATTCAGGGTTCTTTAGAGCCCAGGATGTATGTCCAAGTGGGCAGTGAGACAGCTTTTAAACAAACAAAATTTAAAAAGGACACCAGCCACAGACACTAACAGCAGCCAATTTGAGACTGGGTAAGACAGTGCCTTGTGTCATCCAGGCCATGGTGTGCAGCTGCTGCTTTAGTTTTATGCCCATTGATGCAGCTGGTGCCTTTTCAGCACTCTTAAGAAAAACAGAAAACAAATATAACAATTTTATGGAGAGCAGCTTGCTCCGTTCAAAGGAGAAATCTGCCCATGCATTATTCTCATTATTTTTATACTACATGTTCTCTAAAACATTGAGAACAACAGTCAAAAGACAAGGAAGGAATAAAAAAAGAAGCAGAACACATTCAGGACAGATACTTACTACCAATAACTCATCCACTACAAACATAAAACAAATGTCTTCTGATCAAATCAAATGCAGTGACCACAATGAGTTTGATGCAAAACTGTAGAAATTTCTACTGGGTTTTCTAAATTAGTTCAGAAGATCCAAGTCCCAAGTTATTACAATGTGATTAAATGCCATTCCCATGTGAAATTGAAGTTGAGCCTGTTCAACTACTCTTTTTAAATACTGTAAACTCAAAGAGTGTTGGGAGTAGAGAGCCAGAAGCTTGTGTAGAGGTTTAGTGAGGACACTCCACTAGACCCTTCCTTCATCCCTACTCCTACACAAGTCCTATAGTAACTGCTATCCCTTCTTCCATATTCATTCATTCATTCAGAGATTCACAGGCACCACCAGGTCTGCAGGTCACACTGGCTTCAAATTTCTAATTTGCAGAGCTTCACACTAGATAGTTTTTATATTGCTAAGATTCATTATCCAACTCTATTAAAAGTAACAAAAATCTGAAGAACAAGAATTAAATACCTACTCTTTTTCTCAATATTAAAAACAGAGGATTAATATTCTATGCAAAGGCAGTTATATCCTATGCAAATGCATATAATGCATAAATATTTTATGCATTCTAAGCAAATGCATAAATATTCTATGCAAATTCCAAGTTTCAACAAGAAGTAACTGCCCTTTCCTGAAAACCCTGAAGAAGCCACAACCACTACATTAATTTATAGTCAAATCCAAAACTCTCCTGTGACTGTATGAACAAATGAAGAAAAGGTATAGCTACAACACTGCCTTGAGTTATTCTAGGGCAACAAGCATTGCAACCCATAAAAGAGAAATACAAGAGTAATGTGAATTGTGTTAGGATCCTGTAGGAGGAAACCACCATCAAAAAGCCAAGAATCATTACCAGAATCCTGTGCAACTACAAGACTAGACCTAACATGCATGATGGAGTTATAATAAGCTATACTTTTAGAAAAATATTTTCAATAAAAAATTAACAGCAAAAGATGATAGACTATACCACAGCTAAGTACCTGTCAAAGTACTGTTCTAGAGAAGTAAATGCTAAATGCTTATTTACTTCTTACAGCCACTACCTTTTCCCCCTGCCAAAAGCCAATTCAGACCAAAAAAACCAAACAACAAAAAGCAATGAACAAAAATGACACAAAAGAAAATTTAAACCCCTACATTAAATGTGGGTTTACAATTACTAATAAAATTACACATAAATACTCTGAATATTCAGTTTTATAATTTCCAAGACATTAGCATATAAATTGAAAGATATTAAGGCCATTATTCACTTATTTTATTTTAGATTTCATTATGCTTTAGATAAGAGTTACGTTAAGAGGAGGAGGTTTTATGCTTAATATTAGCTTTACTGAAATTTCTCATGGCCACTAGATCTTTAGTTAGACCATGGTGTAAAGGGCTGACAAAATGATGTCTAAATGTCAACGTTTCAGTGACTGTGAACTAGCAACAGTGGTTTAAAGATTTCAGTGCTCTTCTAAAGTCTGTGTTTGGAAAACCTCTAGCATTACCTCGTTTATTTCCAAATTCAAAATTCAAATCCTATGAAACTGCCAGGTTTGGCAGGCTAGATGCTATCATTGTGCATGGATGGATCGGTCCTGTGCGAAAGCAATCTCCCTGACAGTCTCCCAATTCTCCAATCTTTTGTTCATTTTTATTAAAATTTTTCTGGCATTTGTGTCTTTACTGATTTTTTTTTTTAATGCAAAAAAAACCCAAAAAACAAACATGAAAATATATAATCAATAGAAAAAAATGTGTTAACATATCTATGAAATGTAGTAAAATAAAAAAGTCAGACGAATTTATATCCAAATAATTTTCCACATGCACCTTTTGCCAAGAGTCCTTGGCTTCAAGTGTTTGAATGCCAATAGCAGAGAGAAGATAAATTCAAACTGGTTTGCTCATACTCTGGACCAAAAAAAATTTTTTGAAAGCTGTTTTTTGAAATAATTAAAAAAAAGAAAAACTAAAAAAAGAAAAAAATCCCCAGCTTTTCAAATAGAGAGCAGAAGTTACTACCAACTCTTTCTCTAAATAACATGCACATTTTAGTTTGGAAAATGAGATAGAGTTTTTCCCAATCTTTCTGTAAAGGGAAGTACAACCTTACATACCTAACAGAGTTAGATCCTAAGGGATCAACACAGACAGGCAAGATCTAATCCATAGAAAGAATCTAATTAAATACCCAAAATATTTCCAGAAAGATCACCTCAATCAGGGTTGAAGAAAGATAACCCACTCTGAAAGAAGGGACAGTTTTCTGGCAGGAAATATTTTAAGATCTAAGAAACAGGTGAATTTTCACAGCACAACAATTTCACCAGTGGAGCTCTGCCTGCACTCTTTTACTTACTCATAAATGATGCAGTAAAGCAGCTAAGTGATATGAAGACCATTCTTCTTGGCACTACTAAAACTGTAGAGACAAAGACTGACTGTGGAAAACAACAAAAAGACCACAGGATTTGGAACAATAAAAATGGAAAATGAAATTCAGTTCCTGGGAGGACAGCTACCCTCACAGCAGATCAATCTTCTGACAGCTGCAGCCTCAACCCAAGCAGTACATGCTGTGCAAAGCAGCACAAGTGTGACTGGACACAGCCTCCTTCAAGGGACATCTTACCACACTACTGTGTGGATGGAATTCAGGCAAGCAACAGGTAGCACTAAAGGGTATTTGTAGAAGTGGCTTATCTTCTCTTTTTGTAAGATAAATGAAGGTAAGCAAAAATCAAATCAATCTCTCAAGAGAAAGCATGAAAAGTACTGAAAAAACGTATTTCAGTGTTAGTTACTCAAGTACTACCAGCTGAAAAGGAGACTTGGGGTTGACAACTAAAGGTCTTTTCTTTCTGCCATATCCAACAAGGAAAATCTCTTTGTAACCTTACACCTGTTCTGTTTTTGAACACTCAGATTTCATAAAACACAACACAGCTAATTCACAGCTTTCCCCCACCTTGTGTCTACAGCTAAGGCAAGTATCCTATAATTAATAATGAAGCAGCACTCTAAAGCACCAACCTGTTATACTTCTCTTAATGGGAAATAACAAAGACATTTAGGGCAGAGATGTAAATCAACAGATACAGAGGTTCCTGCTTGGTGGTGTTTAGTGAGAAGCACATTGTAAAAGAAGGATTCCCAACAATTTTATTACATGGGCTACAGCAAGACAAGAAGCTATATAAGACACAGGCAACTATTATCAGCCAGTGACCATCACAGGAAAGCTATCTAAACATCTAATACTTTCTGAAATAAGACTGATGGCTGAAACACAAACACAGATGATTCCTTCAGTTAAACCAAGGATATGAGCGCTATCTATCTTTCCAACTACATTAACAGACTATGATGGGAACATCAGGAAAAATCCACTAAAGCAAGTGGCAGCTAGAAGTGACACCACCTCAGTGAACCACACTGTGTGAGAGAAAAGTCCACACTGACTGGCTATAACTCCAGCAAAAGCATGGCATGACTAACAGACACTTCTGGAGGGGTGCAAGGTAGTTAGCAGTAAACCCCAGGCAAACTTAATTACACAATGATTAAAAACAGCTGAAGAAATCAGAATTAACCAAAGGGCTGTCTCTTCATATCCAGCAACAGCATCTCTGAAATAGGATGGCATTATCCATGCATCTCCAAGGTAATGTAAAGAGAAGTAAAATCTGTCAAAAACAAAAGAAAACCAACCAAACAAAAACCCACACCCCAAAACCTCAAGAAGCACTAGGAGTCCAAACTGGTCCCCAAGATTAAAACCTCACTACAATTGAATGTCTCCTAGCTAAATGTATAAGGCTGTCTAAAGTATTTTGTTGAGTAGCACACAACATCTAGACAGCAAAAAGTTGTAAAAAGATCCTGGAATTTATAAATACTTTAATCCTAATCATTGCAAGATTGGAAACACAAATACAGATGGTATTGTTTTATCACTAGTAGTATAGTTTTTTTTAAACCACAAATTAGTGGGGAAAAAACCCCAAACCAAACATAAAAAAAAAAAAAAAAAAATTAAAAAAAAAAAAAAAACCACCATTCACATCAAGACAACTACAAATTTCAGAAGTCCTGTCTGTTTTCACAGAGACTGATCAATTTATGCTAATAAAAAAATAGACTATTGCTTTTGGGATTGTATTCAGTTTTTCAAACTGATTGCAGTCAGTATCTCAAACTTAAGATGACTCAAGTCACCTTTAAAAGCCAAAACACTTTGTATGGTAGTGCAAAAAGTACAGTCTCATCTTTGTCAAACTGCAAAACAGAGAATTTGGCTTCATAACTTAGGCCTGGAAGAAATAAAACAAAAATCTGACAAATTTTCTCTCCAAAATTCAGTGTGAGAGTGGAGGGTAAAAGCTATTCTGAAAAAAAACAAAAATAGCAGAAAAGCATGAGCTGTTACAGCATAAGATACTTAACTCTGAAAAATGAATCATTTAAGTATTAGTAACTTTCAGTCTTGCTGAAGAGGGATGGCTTCATGCATCCAACTCAAAGATGACACAGGTAGGCGGTATTCTAATTTTATAATTTTGCTACATATCCTGCTAATAGCTATTCATAAAAATAACTTTAAAAACATAACACATATCACGTTGTCATAAGACAACCAATTCATTTAAAGCAATGATAATTTTCAAAGATACTCTTCATTTATGAAAAAGGTAGGAAAAAGTGCTGCAAAGAAATCTTAAAGGAAAAAGTATTCAAAATTAGATAAAATATTTACAAAAGGCTGATATACTGTAACAGCTAGAAATACAAATGTTGATTTTAGATTCAGTTTTAATGGCAAGAATTGCACTAAATGGAAAGACTGTATGCAAGAGTCTACAGGATTTCTCAATTTAGGAAAACCCGACCAAGAATATTTTAGGTGTTACACCTTTGCCTTGTGCATAAGTATTAAGGATTGTATTTCAATGTATTTCTGTAAAAAAACAGGCACTACAACAACAAGATATCAGCTGAATAGCAAAAACAACATCATATTACTTACTACAGTGGATTTCTTGAGAAGACTAAGACTTTGCTGTTGTATTTTATATCATGGAAGAAACCAGGTTCATAGTCTAAGGTCTTGGAATATTGTGCAGTTATGGTTTGCTAAAAGGAAAAGAGGTATCCAGACTCTAATGCATCTAATACTCACCTTCTTTCAGTGCTTTATCCATATTGTGAGAAATAACCACTCTCCTTGATTGGATTGAATCATGAGAGCTTCCAGACCAATTACTCTGAAATTCAAACAGAACATATATCATAAGAGGGAGAAATAAACCAAAAGTTACAGAAGGAATAAAACTGGAATTCAAGGCAATAGTACTGTATCATTTGGTCTTTAAACAAATATTGTTCATATGCTTAAAACAGAGGAGTATCAACTGTCTATGAGTTTATAATACATTGTTCATTAAGTACATATTAAGACTGTGTATCTTACATTGTACAACTTGCAAAATTATCTTAAGTGAGGGGTTTTTTGGTACAAAGGAGCTGTATCCATTTCCAAAACAGTGCACTGAGAGTAGAACGTGCACGTAACAAAACAACTGGAACTCTCTTATTCAGTATTTTCACAGCAAATACAACATTTTTATAGCTCACTGTGACAATGGACTTAATTTAGCCTCGTAAACTACTTTTAAAACAAAAGAGAATCCTTTATATCTCCTACAGTAATTCTGGTTCACATTCTTTTGGGCTTCTTTCTTCAAAGATACTTCTGGCCCTCTGCATTTCAAGCTGCTGTCCTATACAAATATTTGTGTTTATTGGAATATTCACTCCCACAGTGTCCAAACAGGTGGGCGGATGGAGAAACATTTTTCAGGGTATGGTGACTCATGATGTATTTACATAGAAAGGAGTATAATTCAGAAATAGAAACTGCTCCCACTGTAAATCAGCTTGGAGCTCACTCTCCCTTCATAAGGAGAAAGCACTTCAGAAGCATCCCCATCCCTCCAACATTCACCACACAGAGAATAGGAAGGCACTATAAACATAATGTAAAACCACTGTTTAATGTTCTCAAAAGTAATATACCATTATTTCAGCCAATTTGCAGGCTAATAGTCTATATTTTGGTTTCATGCTTTTTGTCTACTTCAGATATATGCATGTAGAGTCTAACAAAGTTCATCTAATAGGACCTAGATAAAGGAGTCTATGCACTATTTTTAACAGCAAAATAAAGCTTTTTGGACTCTCTCACACCTAACACACAGCAAAGTGAGAAGTACTTTCCATGCCTTGAGTGGCCCCCTGTCAACAGCTGATTTGTTCTATCCTTTGGATGAAGGCAGCAACACACCCTAGACTTCTTCCAGTCACTATTCTGAGACCACAGTTGTGGTCTTTCAGCTCATTTCTTCCCTTCTTCACAACGCTACCAATGGCAGGAGCAGCAAGACTTCACCATGTTTGCCTCCATCTGCAGTCCCCCCTCACTACCAAGACTATAGTTAATGAGGTGTAAGAACAGAGTATTTAGTGAACCACTATAGATTTCCAAGCCCCTTTTTGCCTGAACACTCGTAAAA
>WEIU01013751.1:4081-14754 GCA_013389925.1 Aegithalos caudatus
AATATGTGGAAATTCCCTTCTGTATCCTTGTAGTTTTTTTGCTACTTATGAATAATCTTAATTAATGTGTTTTTGTTGGTTTTTAAATTCGCATTACATTTTAGTTAGGGGTTTTTTTGTACATGTATTGAGTTTTAAATTTTTTTGTGTGTGTGACGCTGTGTTTTTGTTGTTGATTAGTTTTGTGGAGGGGTTTTTGTTTGTTTTTTTTGTGGCTTTTTAAGCTAGTAGGCTGTGGATTTAAACCTCAGAACTCTTCTATGGATAGTTTCATTTACAAATAATGTGATAGCAATCACAGGGAACCTACTTGGCTTCCTAATTAGCTGATTTAGAACAGTCTCCAAAAGGCATAGGCATGTGCTCAAGTTTATACATGTGAAGAATCTTACTGAACGTGGTTACAACAGGATCAGGGGCTTATATAGGAACTGGTTCTGTTTATCAGTTCTCATTAGAAAAAAATCTCACTTAAGAAATTCAGAGAACCCTAAGGGGTGGGAGGTTTTCTTTAAGGTGATTTTTGTCCATCCCTTCTCTGGAGGGCAGAGATTGTTCCTTGTGTATACTTTGTCCTCTTTTGAATAACAATTGGCTTCTGCCACTTCCTCTGTGAAGCTCTTCCTCAACACAATGGGATAGTTGTTTTTCTGTGCCTTTTTTTCCCCTAATAGTCTAAATTTTTCATCTGCTTAACTTCCATTTTTTTTTTGTCTCAGCCTCTCTAAATACTTTGTCCTCCCCCCTCGAAGTATTTCAGCATACCTTTTTAAGTGGCAGTAGTTTGTTTTGAAATCAGCTTTAGTCATCACTGCACTTTTACTCAAGTTGTTTCAAGCTGTTAACTAACGTTTGGGTGTTGAGCCCAGACTCCACATCCCAGGTGTAATCTTCCCTGAGCTGATTATGGAGAGGGCCTGTGAAGTCTATGGGCTGTGATACAATTTAACAGTGCATTCAATCACGTATATGACTTCAGCTAGGGAGCCAGGAGGATAAAGTAATTTATAAAGAAGAGATGCTGATCATGTAGTCCTTAGGTCATTAATAGCATAGACTACTCTTTTGAGTGGCGATGTGGAAATAAAGGAATGGGATTTCGTGTTGTTTCTCAGACCTCTCTGCAAATGAACTTGTGCTGCTTTTAGTTCTATAAAATATAGATTTTTTGTTTGGATCAAATGTATTTAGGAGAAGACATAAAATAGCCTGGCCCTAGCCCGCTTTTAATACAAAATAAATTAGTAGGTCAGCTGGGGCTACTCATCGTGTCCACAGGCCTTTATTCTGGGTATAAATAACAGTAAGCCAATGGTCCAGTCATGGAGCGTGGCCAGGAGCCTTTTCAGTTGGGCCCTGTTAAAACAGGAAACCAGCAGCGAATAGGCTGATTACTAACAAGACGGAAAAACAAAGCTGGGTTGTAATCAGCAGGAATGCTTTAATGAAAACACAGCCTTGACAGCAACAATGTGGCTCCTGCTCGAGTAAAAAAATATCAGCTGGGGTAGTGCGAGATTTCTAGCCATGACTTCCTGTTGCTGCTAGCTCTGTCCTGCGCCAGAGAGATCTGCCACGAGTTCAGAGGGCTGATCAGCTATTTAAATGAGCTCATTTAAATGAGCAGAAGTCGTACTACACTGGGCTTCCTGCTTAACCAAAACCTGCTTTGTGTCACTAACTTACTGTGTCAATTAATATGACACACTGAGCCAGCGGGTCAAAGGGCTGGCTCCGCTGGTGACTCATTTCTTGCTAGGTAGGTTACGGTTAGTCAGATGGCAACTTTTACTTTAACAAAAATCTTGTTTGAAAAGGGAGAAACGTTTTTATACTGCTGGCTTGCATGCCAGCAAGTCACTCCTGTCACTTTTTTTTTTTTTTTTTAGCTAAAGAAAAAGCAACAGTTCTTAGGAGAGGTTTTGCTGTTAAGTCAGTTTTCTGAAATTCAGAGAGGTATCCATGGAGCCTTTAAATCGTGTGGTACATCCTGGAAAGGTCACCTCAGATTGGGTGGTGTGTATCTGGAGTACTTTTTCTTATGCCATGTAAATGCTGCTTGCAAGCCAGTAGACATCTAAGTTTTTCATAGTTAGTTTCTCCTTCCCTCTTGTTTCCAGCCCTTGCTGTTTGCCTCTCCCTCTTTTCCAAGGTCTTGCCTTACTGCCCATTATATTTAAAAACAAACAACCCAGCCCAGTGAAGTGCTGCAACAGTTCTGGTTTCTGACAAACAAGAACAGCACACTTCAAAACATTGTCTGAATAGCATGGGCTAGTTTTAGCTAGTTTTTAAATTCAATTTAAAAGGGCTGAGCTGCTTTGCAGAGCCGTCCTGTGGTCTCTGCAGGATCTTTGTTCCCAGAAGTGTTCCTCGTGGCTCCAGAAGCTCATGGTGCAAGGCATGTTCTCAGGTCAGGTTGCAAGCATGACAGCACTTTCCATGAAGCTATGACAAAGTGGTTTGCTTGGAATCATTGTAAGGCAAACTTTTGACATACTTTCTACATGAATTAAGAAACTGTTTACATAATTTAGAGTTTATCTTGTGTTGGTTATTTAAATATTGTCCTATTGTTCCTGTTCCATGACTGGATAATTTATGTAGCTAATCATCAGATGAAAAATTTGGTATGTCACTTTGGTGCTTGTTGATTACATAAATCAGCAATTGGGAGAATGAAAACAATACCAAGTAAGTGACTGAAGTAACTATGCCAGACAGATTGCAGATTGATCATCCTGTTGGGAATGCATATCAAAACTGAGCATTTCAAATTGGACAACTTAAACTAAATTTAGGGATGTTGGAGCTATCCATATATAGGGGAAGGAAAGAATAATTTACTGTGTCAGCTTTGGCTGAAGTTTGGAAGTGTGAGGAAAGGTCCTTCTGTTTTTCTCCCTACCCTCCTGCCAAGTATTAAGGAAAACTTGCACATGCATGCCTTCTTTCTTTGTGTGCTGGTGGGAGCTTTGGTGGTGGTTGGTTGTTTTTTTTTTTTTAAATGGCATTACTTCCTTCTGTGCCTTAACATATGGATATAACATAGTTTTATGTAGTTTAATATTTTCACAGGTACACTTCTTATTGTTTAGGGTTTACTTTATTTCCTTAAATAGAATTTTTTAATTATGGGTGGTTGCCCAAAGAAAATTTTACTTTTGACATTTGGTTGACTTTACTATTAGTAAAACTACTGTTTAGTTTTGGTGTTACAAGTGAGCAAGTTTTTTTCCTTTCCCCTCACCCCCCAATCTTAAGTTCAAATACAAAAAGTTTAAGGGCTTGTTTTCCTTCTATAGTTTCTAAAACTTCTGAAAACCAGTGAGTTCACTTGAAATTAGTATTAATTTGTACTAATCGAACATGGGTAGTATCTTATTTGGACTTATATACAGTTTGTAATATTCCTAAAATTTCTGGTGAGTTTAAAGTGTGGTTTTCTTTGTGTTTTACAGAATTAGTGACTAGTGTATCCTACCAAAGGAGTAGAATTGTAGCCTTCCTAACTATTGAATACTTGCTCATTTGTTTGATTTACATTCCATAGCTTCATGTTACTCCATGTTACTAGTAGTGTGGTGTACATACATAAAGGCATAACCAGATTTTAAAATCTGTTCCTTTCTTTGTGTTGGAGAGAAGGTATACTGTTAACTTGTAAATTTGGAGCCCTTATAGTAAGCATAGCACAGAACGCATGTTTCCAGGGATAAAAAGTATGAGATGAAAAACACAAAGTTGAAAAAGTAGTCAGGATTAAAATTGGAACATTTAAATGATCATGGTTCTTTGATACAAAAAGCAATTAACTGAGAGTCCATTTCCTGATAAACTGGAGAACTCTTAGGCACCTGGTTCTTCCCTTCTTCTGCACTTTTTTCTTTCATAAGTGAAAATCTCCTTAGGGGTGGTGACAAACACAATTTTTCCCTTTCTTCTTTTCTTATTCCATTAATTTTTCTCAATATATATAATTATTCATTTATAAAATCTACAACCTATCCCTCCCAGGAGAGAAGCATCAGGAAGTTAAGAAATAATTAAATAACCTATTGCTTGAGTTGGGGTGTTTTAAGTTCTTGCTTGTTGACCTTTTGTCCAGCCACTGGATAGTTATCCTTGAAAAAAAGTGCGGGATGCATACCATAGCAAGCAAACTTGGACAATATTCTCATTAGATAGAAGCTGTCTGATAACGTGCAGCAGTAAAAGGTTGCCAGGGGAACAAGAAAATGAAGGTTTGCAGAGAAGGATTCCTTTAGAAACGGATCACTGGAGCTACTTTTTGTTCAGCTGACAGAAAAGCTAGAGCATGACAAGTTAACACTGCAGGACAAATCTCCCATACAAGGGGCTGTAGCAGTAAAGACAGTTAATGTGATATAAAATGTCTGTGCCACACAGTGCTGGAGCCAAGTAGTTAACGGATTTAGGAGGCTGATTGTTCTTGTCTTACAATTGTAGGTGTAGTTGCAATATCAGGCAGTGAAACGGAGGATGATGACACTATGGATGTCCCACTGGATCTTTCCTCATCTGCTGGCTCAGGCAAACGGCGGAGACGTGGCAACCTGCCCAAGGAATCTGTGCAGATCCTTCGGGACTGGCTCTATGAGCACCGATACAATGCTTATCCTTCAGAGCAAGAAAAAGCGCTGTTATCCCGGCAAACACACCTTTCCACACTACAGGTATTTTAAAAAGTACTTCTCCCTTCTAAAGGAGCTGTTCTCTCTTTTAATTCACCTGTGGTCATGGATACAAATGTTTACACTGCATGTGAGATTTCCTTTTTTATTGCTGATTCCACTCATAAGGAGAGAGAGAGAGAGACTGATTATATGTTACGATGATCTTTGTATATTGTATTGTAAAATTATTTTTCTGGGAGAACAGTCAGTCATGAATTGGAGTATGCATGCTAATTTTTTGCAGAATTGTACCCCAAAAGACATAAAGTGTCTGTACAAGGTAATTTATTGTGAGAAGAAGGTATTTATTTGTCAACAGAGGTTTTATGGTGATAGATGTGCAGCTTAACATGTAACTCTTCACTTCTCAAGCGGCAACTTGAGGCTCGTTCCAGTAGAACATGGACATGTAATTATGTGTATGATTACTGCCATTAAAATCATTGGAACAACCCAAAAGGGATAGAGCAATTCAAGGGTGTTAGTACAGGTATGGTGAGGCATTTGTGTGATCATTTTGGATTCTCATCCTGGGATGCCACTGGCATCTGTGAGGTCCCTTGGATGCATCATTCTCATCTTCTGTGATCATCTTTGGTGGAATAGCTTTTGCCCATTGCCACATCCTGTGTTGTGGGAAGGTGGCTGCATGAGAACTTGGGTAAACCAGGGTTTGGTTTTGGGAGCTGCTTAATATAGAGCGCTCCTGTTGAGTCCTGGGCTTAATTTTTCCATATTAATTCATTAGTGCAAATTTCATAATTGGCTACGGAGTAAAATTTTTTTAATGTAACACTATAAAGAAGACTTCCTTTATGTAGTAAAGGGAAAAAAAGACGTTAAACTATAAACTATCCTGTATTGCCCAGGAAACTGGTTGATATTTAAACAAGGACAAACTTAAATGAGGTAATTCATGTTATGTCTGTCGACACAGTCAGTTGAACAAGGAAAATCAGTAACTATTTGTGGGGGGAGTGGCTCTCTTCAGAGAGAAAAAGTTTTCCTGTTGTTAATTAACCTAAGCTAGGGAACAATAGCCAATAGGTTAATGTGTGTGCACAGAGTTAAAAGCTAAACCCCTAGTTTGGACTTCAGATGTCCCGGGGCTTTCTGTAACAGGAGCAGGGAGTTGGTGCTAGAGCACTGGGACAAGGGAAGGGCCTTTTCCAGGCGTGTCAGAACTTGTCAGTAGGTCTCTATTTTGTTGTGCAGTGAAGGAAAATGCTTGGAGGGATTCATTAGCCTAACCATCCGCTCTAGCGGCACATAGTTGGGAATGAATGAAGGCAGAAATTAAGATGTCATTATATTCCCAGGTCTGCAACTGGTTTATCAATGCACGCCGCAGGCTGTTACCTGACATGCTGAGGAAGGATGGCAAAGACCCAAATCAGTTCACTATCTCACGGCGAGGGACCAAGCTTCCCGAGGGCAGCCTGGTGGAGTCTGCCATCAGCACAAAGAACTACATTCCCCTGCTGGAGGAGACTGCCTTCCTTCCCGCTGCCACACCGCTCGGCAAGACTGTGTCCTCCTCCAAGCCGGCTTCCCCGGGATCGGTCCTGGCTCGGCCGTCGGTCATTTGCCACACAACTGTGACTGCGTTGAAAGATGCCCCTTTCCACTTTTGCCAGCCAGCTGATGTAGGCCAGACCACGGACCTGCAGCAGCCCCCGGCTGGTGGCTTCACAGATAACCCCCTCTCCTGCCATGAGGACGCATCCAAACTGGGACCTGGTGCAAACACTCAAAGTGGGCTCTTTAACACTCCTCCTCCAACACCACCAGACCTTAACCAGGATTTTAGTGGATTTCAGCTTCTGGTGGATGTGGCACTCAAAAGGGCGGCAGAGATGGAGTTGCAGGCGAAACTTATGGCCTAAATCCCCTTCCTTCTCCTTCCCCGTTTTGTTTTACCAGGCAGGGATCTAACAGCTGTGTGGTTATTGCCACCCACACGATATCAAAAGACTTCACTGCATTATTATTATTTTTTTTTATTAATCTTATTTGCACAAGGGGATTGCTGAAATGAAGCTTCCTGTCACTGAGATGGTCTTCAGTGGAATACGGTCATTCCAAGAATTATAAACTTAAAGCTACTGTAGAAAGAAAGGATTGTGTGTTTTGTTGGGATTTTTTTTTATTGTTTTCTTTGTAGATTTTTCATAATGTGAGATGTTTCCCAAGATCATGTGATTTGTTTTGTTTCTTTCAGACTGTGCAATATCTAGTAATGATATAGAGTCTTCTTATCATTCCCATGTGGAACGGAATATACCGACACGCTGTCTAAATTTTCAATTTTTTTAACAATACAAACTTTGGATGATCATGCTTTTTTTCCCATAATATAATAAAATATTTTCTTTAAAAGTGATGCATACAGAGTATTTTGTTGAATACAAGCTTTGCAGAAAACATGAAATAAATGGAAGTGAGAAATATTTTTGAGCTCATACTGACTTTGTTTGGTTTAGAGAGCCATGCTAGCAGTTGTTGTTAACCAGATGTTTAAAAGAATGCTGAAAAGTGGGCTGAATGCTGAAGAAGTTCCTGATTGTTTTCTGCTGTGTTGAAATTTTTTTAAGGGGCCAAAGGGAGTTATGTAGGCAATTCTGACTAAATTTCAGAGGGAAGCATTGGGCCCCCCTCTAAGAGTTCCAGTTCTTGGCTCCTTGAAATATTTTAGGGCTGGGAAATGTGATGGCCCATGGGGAAGATCTGAAGATAAACAGAAGAGGCCAGAAGAGGGGCAGGGACAAGTGTTCTTTGTAGATCTTTGTGATGCAGCTCCTAGACATGACTGGTGACAAATTTTGTAGGGAAGGGCAAGGGCTTCTACCCTTACTTGGACTAGCAACGACAAGGTTTTTACTCAGTAATTCTAGTAGACTGAAATAAAGTAGGCTGTATTGCATTGAAATCTGAGTTCTGGGAGCCAGGTCTTTGTGAGATACTTTAACAGGTGGTTGGCTAAGATTTAGAAGAGATCCCTGTTGTATTGGGGTGTATTTTTGCCAACAATCTAAGTTACCTTTCAGAAAAGGACTTTGCTATCAAAATGACTTATTACTGAAAAATGTGAAGACTTGCAGCTCACATTTCAACTTACTCGAATGTCAGTCGCCCACCCTTATCCTTCCAACAACAGTGAAATAAGAGACCTTCAGGGCAAAAAATTGGTTTTGGCTAATCTTTAAAAACAAACCAGTTGTCTGTTTGGGAGGTTGGGGGAGGACTTTGAGGAGCAGCAGAGTTGGTGAATTTAAGGATATCACTGAGTAGAAAGAAGACTACAGTATTCTGACCAGTATTCTGTTTTGCTGTAGCCTTTATAATTTTCTAGTCAGAAATATTCTGTTCTCTGGAGTACTCTTCAGAATTCTCCTGAACTTGTGCCTTTCTTGAACCTTTATGTTTAAAATCAAAATGGCAAACAGTAAACACTGGCTTACTTATGACTGCATCAGCTTTGGTAACAGCCATCCTAATATACTGTATGAATATAGAATTATTTTTAAAAAGAATTTGGAAATAAAGCTTGGAAAATAATTTTAAACACAGAGATGGCTGTATACTCTGTCTTCAAGGAATTGCAGGTGGGTACAGAAGGGCCTTGTGTAGTGTCTCTCTGGACAAGAAGCATCTCTCTACTCAAGAAAACTTGATACTTCTGAGCTATTTTTCCTGGGATACCTATGCATGTATTGTTTGGTTGAGGTTTTTTTATGACTAATTGTAAAATGGATGTGTACTTTTGTGACTGTGAGGTTCATGTTGAGAGAAGACTTGGTTTTGGTTAATAGACATGGTTTTGTGGAATAGGTGATTTATCGTAAGGGGTGCTACATACCCAAAGTGGATTATCATCTTTGATTAATGTTTGCATTGTCCTTTCCTGCTCTTTCAGGAAGGAGCTTTATTGCAACTTTCCTTACACCCATGCTTCAAGCACTAATGAAAGAAAAACAGCCTCACAAATGTTTGCATTGTTTGATTTGAATTGCTCAACATTTTCCTCTTTTGTTTCCTTTTTTCAAAGCAGCGTGCTGTGGGATAAAGAAAAAGTGGGGCACTCAGATCATTAAAGGGCATTTCCAGAGATCTTTACTCTTCATTACTTTGCCCTTTATAATAAAGAATGTCAGCAAGTTTAGAAAGAAAAAAATCTTTGCTGGTTTAGCTGACCAGTTCTGTAATTCACCAGTTCACTATAGCAGCTGCAGTACTGAAAATGAAAATCAAATGAGGAAGAAAGCTGTTGCCATTCAGGTTAACAGTTTTCATTGAAAGTAAAAGCCTGTGGTCTCTCTGCTGTTTTCATTTACTATTATGCCACACAAAGTGGTATTAGTGTAAATGACCACCAAAGTCCTGCCTGTGTGATGAGCACTCCATTTCCATTTTGCTGACTGACTTACCCCAGGAACTTCACTGTTGACCAATTTTGCTCAAGGCCAATGATATACTTCTTAAATTATTACTTGTGTTAAAGTTACACCTAGAAGTTTGGCTGTAGTTGTAAGTCAGATGGCTGTGGCTGAGTAGCACCTGACACCACACCATGCAAAAGTTTTTCCCTACCCTGAGGTGTTATTTAACTTAGAAGAAGAAAATGACTCATATTGAGTACCCACTAAAACGTATCAAAAGGGAGTTTCTGCTTTCCTGTAATCTAGCACTGATAGTTTTGGTGCTGGCTATTGAAGTTTACCTAAACCTATTCTTTCTGAGCATAAAACTGAAGTAACTATCTAAAGTTATCAAAGGTAGGTAGATGTAGGGCATTGGGTGGAGCTAGGATCCTGAACTGAGCAGGAGCCCTAATAACAGTCCAAAGGCTTCACACGCTGGCCACACATCCCTGGTAGCGCAAACTAAAAGTTTTATTTGTGAAACTTGTTTTACCGTGGAAAAGAGAAAAAAAATATAAAGAAGCAATGAGACAATATAGGTGGTTTTGCTGTTCTTGCAGCAGTGATAAACCTAAATGTAAAGCAGTTTTGTCAAAACCCAACCTCTGAAAACACACGCTTTGGCTACTCTGAAGCTGAAGGGAAGGCACTGCCGTGTGTTACTGGAGACTGTGTGGCCAGCCAGGGCGTCAGCGAGCTAAGAGGTATGACAAATTCATGCCAGGGAAAACAGCTCACACTCAGGCTTCGTCAACCTTGTTTTCATGGCTTTTGTATCTTGTAAACAAGTTGTGGCAGCTGCATGTGATAAATCCCTGCGCAGAGCAAAAATAATTACAATGGGGAGGGAATCTTGATCCTGGCGTCGCTGCCTGCGTGCAGGGAGGGAGGGGGTGGTGTCTCGCTGCCTGCTGGGGGGGTTTGTGGTATCCCACATGTCTCCCAGCTTGTGCCATGAGGTCAGCGTACATGGCTGCAAAACCGTTGGAGCTGCAACAGCTGGCCTCGTGCTATGGGGGAGGGAATGGGGCAAGGAGAGCTGGAAGCTGGGCTAACTTGCACGCCTGCACCCTCCCCGGGCGGTGCTGGCTCTGCTAACAGCACGATCCTGCTGTCCAGGCAGAGCAGGGGCGTGCAATCCCTTCACTGCAAAAGGGGAAGCAGGAGAAAGTAAGCAGTAACCAGGGAGAGAGAGTGTGTGGTGGGGAATCAGTTTTCCCCTTGGAGATGAGGTAAGGCTGCAGTGGGAAGCCCAGCCCGCACAGAAGGTGCAGTGCGGCTGGGAGTCCAGGTGCACCGTGACCCCGTTCAGTGTCACTTTTACACCTATGGTATTTAGGCCACTTGCAGTTAACTGTGTCCTGCCTGTCAAAGCCTGTTTTCATTTGCCATTTTTCTTCAACCACTCATGGGGGGAGTTTTTTTTGGTAACCCTTGGAGTACTTTATATTCTCTCTAAAATGCATTTAGTTTTGGGGTGTGGTTTTTTTTGTTTTTGGTTTTTTTTTTTTTTTTTTTTTTTTTTTTTTTTTTTTTTTTTTTTTTGTTTTTTTGG
>WEIU01013751.1:14767-30084 GCA_013389925.1 Aegithalos caudatus
TTTTTTTTTTTTTTCTTTCTCTACTTGGCGTCTTGCAACTGTCAACTTCCCGCCTGGCTTTTTCCCAGTAGGGATTATTGGCACAAATACAGCTCATGTTCACTTTTCAGGACATTACTTGTTTTAAGTCTCCTGTTCACCAACTGCCAGAGTTGTTACATCTCTATCCTGTTTCGCTGGTTCAGCAGGCTCTTCTCCCATGAGTTCCAGCGTTCAGACTGAAGGAGAGGAGATTAGATTAGCCACTCACTCTAGCAAAATGTCACTTAGAGCTGTTGCTGTTCCAGACATGATAATTGTACCCATGTGTGCTGTATGCGGTTCAGTGTCTATTCCAGTCCCTGTCATGACAATGAGTGCCTGGAGTTCTGCTCACACAGAAAATAATGTTAACCGGTGCTAGCTATGCTACAAAGTAAAAACTCAGCCTGCTTTCTCTATCTATACTTTGCATGCACTCCTGCTGACAGCTTAAAGCCATTTTGCTCACCTTTCCCTTTGAAACTGGCTTTATTTGCCTTTAAACTCCTCTTTCTTTCTGAAGCTGAGGTGTCAGGTCTGCGACTACAGCTGGAAGGAATCTCAAGTCCTGCTACACAGATTTGCAAAACAGGGTGGATTTCACCAACAGGTCGGCTTCGAAGCCCTTTGTAGCTCTGTAGAGCTGCTTCATTGTGCAACATGAATCACAGTCCCTGAAGCTGATGCAGCCATGAATAAGTCTCATCTGCCTCCCAGCTAATCCCTGTTCCAACTGGATAGTAGGGTTTCTGCCAAATTCCATGTGTTTCTACTGACAAACAAGGTGCTGATCTTTCAGCTGCTTACACAATGTGTAATAAACCTGTAAAAATGCACAGAGGTAGGAGTGCTTTGAATTAGTGACTTAACTGGGGGGAGGAGAGGGGGCACAGGTGGCAGATTGTGAGTTGAATGAGTGCAGCTGACAACCATCTAACCCTGTTTATTCTTGGACAGCTTCCCTGGTACCACAGACCAGGGCTGTGGCTGCTTTCTCTAATTGCAGCCTAGGCAGTGCGTGCCCTGGGCACCAAGCCCTATCTCTAGGTGTGTAACAACATGACCCTCTCAGAGAGAAGAACCCTTGTCTGGGCATATATAAACCCTGCACGTGGTTTTTGTTATGAGATTTTCATCACATAATGTAGCTGATGATGAAGAAGATTGACCTGGCTGTGGTGAGAGTAGGTCAGTCCCAGAGGTTTTGCAGTAGAAATATCTATATCTATGTTTGCCTCGTTTCTCGGAGTCTTTCCTTCTCTGCAGTGTTGCCACACTGCTTGGGAAATAATGCCCTGGAGCTCCTCCATCAGTGACATTTCACAAGTTGGCAGAACTCACCTTCTTTTTTTGAATATTCATTTTTATATGTAGTAGTACAGAAATAATTCCAACTGTGAGGCCTCTAGTTTTACTAGTATGGTATTCTATAAGTGTACAGAGAATGTTTGATCCTGCCTCTGAAGTCCCTACTGCTTGATGGTTCTGTGGGAAATCATGTGTCACACACTCCATCCATACTTGCTTCTGCTTCCTCCCCAAAACCAAACCGGGCCTGAGTGGCTTCCACTGGTGATAAACAATTTGTTTTCTTTAACTGATGTGTCCTATCTAGTTTCAGCATAAACCAAGTGTTTTTCCCTGTCTCAATTTTTCCTCTGGTGTTCTGGCTCTCTTGCAGGAGCAAAATTGGTTTTTTGTTGATTGGCAAATAAATTGTAGTGCTTTGCTAGGAGCTTTTGGCCTTTAAAAGCCTCTCCTGTAAAAGCCGTTGATGGAGAAGATTGTCTTGATCATAATTTGTCATAATCTTACAGATTTTACCAAGATGCAATTTTGTGGGGGTGTATATAGATCTATACCCTATATATATCCTACTAAGGATACCTTATATGTATTGATCCTGGTATTTATATAAAAAACAAACAAAATCACTTGACTGATATGAGAAGAATGTGATGTCCCCGAGCTTGCTTTTATGAATTCGTATACCTTGTCTTGGAAATTGTTCTGGATAGAAGACACATAACTGATGGTAAGGATCTCAACAGTTTTGTAATTTTGCTGAATAAGCATTCAGCCGTTTTGCCAGAGCCTGTAATTTCACTTCCTTTTCTAGCCTGCAATGTTCTGATTGCTTGACCCTGTGTCCAATGTTTTATTTTGTTTTCTTTTGCACTTCTAGTCTCATTCTTTGTTTGAACTCTCCCTCTATCATTTCTCTCTCTGTTTGCCTTGAGAGTGCTTACACAATATCATGCATAGTCCATTTAACTAGGTTAGAGATATTTTGGCTAGTTTTGAAAGGCATCTGATCTCTGCTACTCCACTACACTAACCACAACAGAAATCTTGCTCTGATGCAAACAGATCAACTTCTGTTCATGAGAGAAAGCACATTTTCTCTGTGTAGATAGCTCAGCTTTTTTCAAACTTCTGCTTTCTGTGTTGTGACAGGGGTAAGGCAAAGAAAGAAGGAATTAATAATAAAATCCATTGGGCATTTTCAAAAATGGAGGGATTATTTTTAGTTTTGAGTCAGTGGCATTGCTTTCAGAGTTTCAGCGTGCTTTCAGAGTCCTGGCTCTGCTGCCATGAACCTTCTCCTGGTGAGGTGTGAAGTAGACATTCCTCTGCCAACCTGAACGAAAAGGTTAGTTCAGGTTATTGTATTAAACACTGCTTAGGCAGTTGCTTCATTGTAACTCATTCTTCATGTTAAATTCAGCTGGCTTGCATTCAGCCAAGGTATTTCCAGTGATGTGCTGCCAGCTTTCTCCAAAGGCCTCCTCAAAAGTCTTTCTTCCTTAGCTGGTGATATGTGGAAAAAACCTCCTGTAAATATCTCAGTTTAGTGTACAGATTTGCACCTGCAAAGTATATACTGTCTGTTGTAAAACAGTCAGTCCCTCCACCTCCCTTCCCCTACCAAACCAACCCTGACCCCTGCTACTGTGCCCATGACAGCTGGGGCAGAGAGGAAGTGTCCCAGTCACCCTCTGAAGGGAGAGTGACACTCCTTACCATCCCTTTGGACCCTAGGAGGAGGTGGTGGGACATAAAGGTCTGCATTGCCATGGGAGAGTTTGCCCTTGGTCCTGCAACACCCTACTCCTTCACCTGCGTGTGATCATGGGTTCCTGCTGGTCTTGGGAAGGGCAGCATGTGAAACCCAGCTGGGTATTGTGCCAACAGCCAGCACCACTCTCCGAGATTCCTCTGATGTGGCAGTGTGAGTTTAAATAAGCAGGAGGCATAAAAGGGGGGAGGGGGGTGCTGCATCAATTTCTCTCATATATACACTGATAAGCAACAGGTATTTCCGCTGTGAAAAAAATTTAATTTCCTTTCCTTTTGAAATGCAGTGATGCAGAAGCTCAGGTTTCCTTCCACGGGGTCAGAAGAGCAAGGAGGGCTGCATGGAGCAGCTGATGCCTGTGTTGGCCAGACTCTCCCCATCTGGCAGAAGTGACTCATCAGTGGCATGACCCAGGCACTCTGTGAGGCTTGTTGAGCTCAGGGGGAATTTGACTTCAGATCCTCTACTTCCTTGAAGATTTGCCTTTAGTCCTTGCCTTACCCCAGCCCTCATCTGTATTTGCTATCCAACTTGGGCTGAAGTGGTCTGCCCCAGATGCCTTTCTGGTGCCAGTCCCTTGTTTTAGGGTGTGGGAGCTGCCATTGCAGATCTTGAGCTGCTGCCTCCACCTGGGGTTCATTACATGTGGCTTCCTCTCCAGCTGTCAGGGGCCTGGACAGAGAGCAGGGAAATGGCACACAAGGCGCTTGTAAAAGCCTCAGCCCTGTCTGCCATTGAAGGAAGGGCTGGCTGAGCCTCCCTCCCTGCAGGATGGGCTTCCTGCCCTAGGAAATCCCCTGCTGTAAGGCAGCCCAAGAGATCCACCTTGGGGATCTCAAACTGTGGCCAGTCAGCACTGGCTGGGTACAGAATGAGAGCTATGAGTTTTTAGAAAACCCTAATAAAACCTTTTGATTATACATAAGAAAAAAAAAAAAAAANGCCTGCTCCCCAGCTCTGTGGCTTGCCTAAACTCACTTCTCTGGAGTACACTGGAGTTTGATCTTTGAGAAATGATATTTAAAAAGCCCACATGTAAAAACTTAACTGTTCCAGCGATAGGATCATAATCTGCCTTTGATCCTGTAAATTGTTGAACCACAACTCTATTCGTTGCCCAAGGACTGCAGGAAATGTACACAGGGTTATGCAAATCTCTAGGAGAGGGAATGTTTTGCAGGGAGGGGGGGAAGATGGTTCTTGCCACAACTGTCAGTCTCTGGATTGCAGCTGAATAGTTTGGCAGTCCCTGCGCTCTCCTGTGTCACCCTGCTGCCAGTTCCCACGGCTCCTACCCCTCTCTGCTCACCGTCCAGTTGTGCAAGGCTGGAGCTTTTTCCAGATCTCCCCCTGAGTGCGCTGGTGGCATTTACAGACACAGTCTGCAAGCTCGGTTCTTCGTCTGCATTTTTCTCCACCGCTGTGAGAGCAGTGTTCATGTTTTGCCTCTAAATCCCTACGACTTTTGCCGGCTGGGGATGTTTGCATGGGGTGGGTCAATTTGATGGTAAGACACAAAACAATTTCTTTTGGGAACATTGAGGAGATCTAAGCCTGCACCAAGAGCCCAACCAAGGCAGGGCAACAGCAATAACACAACAGGGACATGCCCAGCAGAGGGGGAATTGTCAGGCAGGACTTTAATTTTGTGTAAAATGTGAATTTTCCTCCTTCTCAAATTTGCAAAAGAATAGTCAAACCTTTGTAAAGATGCAGGTTGGGTGTAGTGTGAAAGTACATCCATCATCAACACCACATTCAAAACAAGAGTGCTTGACAACCTAACCATGGCTCAGGGTAACAGATCCTGATTAAAAAAAAAAAAAAAAAATAGAGGTCCTTTGATACCTTCTCTGTTCTTTCTGGTTTTTTTGTTTTGTTTTGTTTTGTTTTAAGTTTGTTTGTTTGTTTCTCCTTTTGGTATGTAAGCTAAGTGGCATGACACTGGACTTTGGTACTTCACCCAATTTACTTTAATTTGCGTGTTGAAGAAAGATATCAGAAGGGCAGGATGAGCCCAGCATTGCCCAGCTGCCCTGGTAGGGCTCCCCTGGCACCCATGCCGTGGTGGAGGGCTGTGCCGGAGAAGGCTGTGCTGCATCCAGAGCACAGCCCAGCCTTTTCCATAAGCAGCATATACCGCACAGGTACAGGGGCTGCACACACCAGAATGTGGGGCAGGGCTGCATCAGCTGGGCAGGAGTTTGTTTTGCTGTTTCTGTTTGGTTTTTTCACCTCGGTGATAATTCTTACCCAATGCGCGATCTCTGCTCTATGTACTTTACTACTCCTTGTGATAATCAAAATCCGGCCCTGAACTTTTTCACTACAAAGGAAACAAGAACTTTGCCCTGTTCGCTGTTAACAGGGCACTCAGCGATGCCTCAGCCTCTTTTCACGTGCAAAAACTCCCGAAGTCGGTGGAAATCAGGCTTGCTGATGACAGAATGCTTATTGAGTTTTCACCAGTGTGGCCGGAGATTAGGTACCTTGACACGGACATGAGATTTCTGGTGTCAGACTCCTCTTAAAAAAAGGAGCAGGCACCCAACCAATTGGCGGAAAAAAAACCCTTTAAACACCAGGACCGCCAATACCGTGCTATGTACGGCTCAAAGTGCAACCTGTGGTGGGTCCAGAGCGCTGAAACATTAACCAGACCTTGGGCCACGGTCTGTAGTTGCCGCTGGGTGCCCACAGCATGGCTCCCGGGAGCGGGAAGTGAGGGCGGCACAGTTATTCCCCGTGTGGAGAAAGGGCGCAGCGGTGTTTGCACAGCGCGGACGGAAGCGCTGGTGGCGGCCCCGAGGCGCTGGGCGTGCGGCGGCGGGGCGGCAATAACCAGGTACGAGCTTCCCCGTGCGGGGAACGGGGCGAGGCCGAGCGCTTAAATCTCAGCCTCCAGCTCCTGTAGAAGGGCTCTGCAGTGATGGTGGTGGCCTGAGGCTGTCCTTCCACGTCCACTCTTTGTTTGCAGGTATAACCAGTCTCAGGTGAAACCCCTGGGTCTAAGCCTCCCCCTGACCCCAAATGAGGTAAGGCTTGTGAGAAGAACAAATATAATTTATCAAATTGCAGGCTGCAGTAGCAGGGGGAAAGGAAAATGCTAGAGCTGCTTCTGGCCCCACACCTCAGATGGTTTGGAGCTGGGTGGTGCTTTGGTGCTGTTTTCTTTTTAGCAGTGGTGAGGTGTCCTGGAGATCAGATGAGGAGCATTTCTGAGCATTCAAGTGTTGTAATCATGCTCCCTGAGCTCAGCTGACACAGGAGACAGGTAAACACTTCCCACTGTCCAGGTAGGTGACAGTATATAAACCTTCAGGACACCCTGAGGAATAACAAGTCTTTTGCAACTTTGCCTTTGAACTCTGAAGAAGTTATGCCTGCATGATGGACGCCAGTGGTGCCCAGCCCCAGCTGTATTCTGAGGCATCGCACAGCTCCCAGCTCCCTTGCAGAGGTTTTATCCTCAGCTGGAGGGAGGGTACAGCAAGCTGTGAGTCAGTGCCGACTCTTGCAGCTGTAGAAACTTGTCATTTCCTTTCCAAACACCAGCACCCTCAGCAAGGCAGTTGGCCTTGGGCCAAAAGCCATTCCTGTAGTGTCTGTTCCTGCTATATACATGTGTAATGTTAACTTACCTGATTCCTGATGTGGGTTTCTCCACAACCACTGCCACATATCTGTGTCTTGTTGGTGTGGTGGCTTTGGGAGCAGCCTCTTCCATTATCAAACCTTAGTGTGAGTTTACCTGAGAGTACATCCTTGTTCAGGGGAGCAAAGCAATGCTTTGCTCTGCTTGTGCTGAATCATTGTTACCTGGCAAGGGTTTGGGAACTGTGAGATCATATTTTATTGTAACATATTACAAATGCAGAAAAGGTGTTGGATTCTGGGTTTATATCAAAAGACTAATTCTTGATCAGAATGATAAAATAATTAGGTCTACAACTTTGCCTTCACAGCTCTTTGTAAAGTAGTTGCTCTAATAGTAGTGGCAAAAGAAGGAACATGATCATTTATGGTGCTTTAAATCAGACAAATAATTTCCGAAGACAAAACTGTAGCAGAGAGCTCTGGTGCAAAGCTCCTTCTTGGACTGTAAACACTGCAAGACAGAAACCATCAATATTTACACTGTGCTCAGCCCAGCACAGTGCAGCTTCTCTTGTTGGGCCTTTGGAGGCACTAATAGGAATATTAAATCATGCTGAATACCTTCTTGCAATATTTACAGTTTAACGATAACCAAGCGTGTGTGTGCTGAATACCGTGGACTGTGACCATGCAGCACCAGAACCAGAAAACCTGTGATGAGGCCAAGCCTCCTGATATCTTCCCCCTGCTCATCACACATGTGCTGCACCCCTTCTGGTGCTCCCAATATCCATCAGAAGCAACTTAGAAGGAATGATGCAAGAATAAGTGTGTTACTGTGTGAGCTGTCACCAGTTGTGCCAAGGACTGTGGATTGAAAAGTCAGGCAGGAAGAAAAAGCATTAAAAATACTACTGCTATGTTGCCCTGTGGGCTCACAGAAATGTGGCACAGAGAAGAATTAGCCTTTTGCGGTTTCATG
Organism: Aegithalos caudatus; assembly: GCA_013389925.1. Classification (NCBI taxonomy): domain Eukaryota; kingdom Metazoa; phylum Chordata; class Aves; order Passeriformes; family Aegithalidae; genus Aegithalos; species Aegithalos caudatus. Next base: position 22,447 of record WEIU01013751.1, read on the forward strand.
TTTCCCTGACCTTTTAAGAGAGAAAGAAAAAAACAGATCCAACTTCTGCTCCCAGTTACAATGCTGAAAGTCCAGAGCAAATGTAATACACTGGCTCCTGAGGTGTGAGAACAGAACGTTGTCTATTGTAAAGCAGAGAGAGAGCTGAGGTGTAAAGATAATTTAAGAAAAGCTGCGTGAGTTCAAAAATAAACCTCCATCCCAGGCAAGTGTAATTATTGGTGTTTGAGTGTAATTTTGGTGTTTAAGGAGATCCATTCGACCTGCTGTGGTGGGATTCCTGCCTTGGTGTCAGTGTGAGGTAAAGCAGAAAACACATGGCTCCTAGAGTACAATGCCCTCATATGTGTGAGTGAGGGATGTGCCACAAGGGAGGACTCCCGGGCACCAGCACTGCAGCTGTCAGCCTCTGGCAGTGGCAACTACCACTGATGGATGTGGAAGGGATGCTGTGACAGCACCTGCAATCACACCACTTGACACTTGGGAAGGCCTTGAACCATTAGTGTTAAACTCACACGTGCTACCTGATATGAAAACAGGCACCCAACCAGTTGGCAGAAAGTAATTTCAGAACTGTTATTTTTGCTTATGCAACTGTTGACAAACAAAATCTGCTTGGGTTATACTTTAATGATGGACTCTGCGTGCTTCCAACAGGTTTTCTTTGTTTTTCTCAGGGAGAGAAAATACAGGAGGTGGGCTCCTTCCTGCGTGAAATCCCAGCATTGCCTGGCAGAAGCTGATAGACATGAATCATCACAATGAATGCAATACTGCACACAAGTAGCTTTTTTTACAAGCACAAGGTTGTTAAGCAAAGGATGAGAAACATGTGGAGTACATTGCAGTTTGCTAATGTGTGGCTGGGTTCCCAGGTTCGTGTACATTCTTGCAGACAGGCTGCAGTTGTCATGATGCTATTGCCAGGAAAGATGTAAACAAAAGCGAATCTCTTGTCAGTTGAAGCATTAAGTTAGTAATACAAAAGAGTACTTCATGGAGTTCTTCAGATCGATTCACATCATCTATTTGTCAAAGATGTTTTTCTCTTATGTGTAGTCATACAGCCCCTTTGACGTAAGTCACCGTTTCCTTACATTTTTTAAACAACAGCAATATTTACTATGTGGCGAATCAGGGCAATGAGCAAGATCATAGGAGGATTTGCAGAGGATCATGACTTAAAATTCATGTGTTTTAGGCAAAGCATTTCTGGATTCACATGAAGACTGACACATGGACATGTTTCCGTTGAAGTTGCTACAGGTTTTATGTATGCATTATGTATGCCTCGGCTACATTTTATAGCTGCCAATTAGTCTGGGATGAAGTCTGGTTTCTCTCCCAGCGCTGCAAATGCAATTGTGTGACTTCACTAAAATTCCAAGCCGGGTTCTAATGCTGGATTAAAACAGTAGATAGCAAGATGAAAAGAGAAGTCACCCTTTCAAACTCTTGTTTCCCACCATGACAGCTTACTTCATGGAAGCAGCAGCCATCTGACCTGGATTACTTTTGGGTTGTGTTTAATGCACACTACATTCCCTTAGAGTTGCCACTGCTCCAATAGCAATGCCCTGCCCTTTGCAAGGCCAGCTGTTGCCCAGGGGCTTGTATCTCCCTGCCCTCAGCTGGCCCCAGGACACTGCCCTGCGGGTGATGCTACCTCTGAGGTTTGTGGAAATTATAGAATTGTGGTCATGGTGGCACTGATGCAGTGGGAAGGGATGTCACTATTTACTGAAACATTGCTCCGAGGTGGGAAGGGATTTCCCCCTTCAGCTGTTGCTGCAGGTGTGATTGTCCCAACAGCATAGCAAAATGCCATCTCAGTTTTAGTGCATCATCTGTGAGCAGTCTGGCCCATAAGATTTTTCCCCTTTTGTTGTCAGTTATTGATTGGAGAGATGAAGAATGACACATGCTTAAGTGTGTCAGTTATCTCAATTTCCTTCCCCTTAGGCGTAGCTTAGCCAAGATTTACCAGAACAGTCTGCAAAATGAAGAAGTTTCAGTATTTTTTTTTTTCAGGTGATAGGAGTTTTCTTCTGAAGACTGACAAAGGACCAGAGCACAATGAGTTATTATTATAACCACTTATTAAAAAAAAAAAAGACAAAAGAACATGCTGTAAGATAACAAGTAATATAGCCCAACTTGTGTAATGCAGTAACTTCTCAGTGCTACCAAAAAAAAGAAAAAAAAAAAAAAATCAGGGACAATCACAATCCTGAACACACACTCACAAAGCCATTCCAGACTGCAACCATAAACACCCATAGTCAGTTCAACAGGAAAAAGTAAGATAAAGTATTTTAAGGACAAGACTTTCATAATTCTCTAGTTTGAAGCCAGGGATAAGTGATACTTGGACATTGCCACAGGGGGGAAATAGACTAGTTACATCGGAATGGGTTACCCTTTGATATTCAACATCTCAGCTCCCTAGTTACCATCTCCAGACTAAGGTGTTTGCCTCAGCACGTGGTTGTTTACACAGTGACTTATCTTACCTTGGTGAGATATTTGATACCCATAAAACATCGGTCACACTCTGTCCTACTGCTTTTCTTTAACTCAGGACAAGGCCCATCCCTCTTCCAAAACCTTTGGCAGCTTTACCATTGGTGTAGTTCAGGGGCCGTTCAGTGGTTGCTTTCTCCAGAGGCTCTGCAACACCTCAGTAATCCCCCCTCTTTGAATAGAGGTGGCAAAATCCATAATTCATTTCCATTCTACTTGGCTGAAGATGAGGAACAGTTTGGCACCCTGTCATGAAGATAGTTAAGTGAAGAGTCAATACAAGGAAGGCCTCTGCACCAGGAGTAGCCCATAATAGGTAGTGGCAGTGTCACAGCTCAGCTTGTTTTTTAATATAGCTCTTTTTTTCTTCTTCTTTCCTTCTTTCGTGTGTGGTGGTTGTTTTTTTTCCCCCTCTGGGTGGAGCAGAGCTGGGGAGGTGATGACTTACCTGCCACAGCTTGGTAGATCGCAATCTGGAACTGGCAGAGTGTTAACACAATGCCCCAGCAGAGCTTTTCTGTCTCTAATTTCAATGATTATGTTGTTACTGGATCAGTGAAGAGAACCATGAAAAACACAATTACCAGGAAGCCCTGTTCCTTTGCTCGCCCCTTTGTCTCCCTGCGAATGGGGCATGTGACTCACGGAGCAATAGAGGACCGGCTGTAATCTCACGCACTGCCGAGAAGGGTGCTGTCCTCCGATGGGACCCAAGCGTGGGAAAGCCTGACTGCTGGCTGGAAGGGCCAGTCACGTCATGTTTTGCAGCTGGCATCCAAATGCATCCTGATGAATCAAGTGAGAGCAGCTACCTGCTCCCGCCACAGCGGTGGCCGAGCAGCCTGCACAAGAGGGGCTATAAAAACCTCCCCATATGCAAAAGCACAGGGAAGGGACTAGGTTGTGAATGAGCTTATTGTGATAGCACAGCAGTGTTTTATAGGTCACTGGGAGAGCATCAGACTAAAGGGAGACGGGATGAGTATCTTTCAGCTGTGAGTGCCAGTCTCAGGTTTGCTCAGTGCAGGACCATGACTAGTGAGCCTGACATGACCATGTTATGTGATGCATAGTGGGGAAAAAAGAAATTCACTCACTCTCTGCACTCCAAGTCATGTATAAAACTATGACCTCAACAATAAATACCAGTAGCAGCAGAGCAGCCAATATTTTTATCGTTAATTGCTATCAAAAATGTCAGCTCAAAGTCATCAGGTTTGATAGGTGATCATGCTCCAAACTTACGGCTGAAGTGAATTATTTGCCTATTGCGTGATGCAAAAACAATGTCTTGCAGGAGAGAACAGACATTGGCAAACAAACTGACAACAAGATATACTTATGGGGAATGCTTCTGATTTGATCTGGAAGAAAACATTGAATATAAATAGGGAGAAAGTTTACCTGCATGAAAGGCGGGGTTGAGCCATGGCTTGGACTTCCTTACTCTGCTGGCGAACAGTGTGAAACATACCTGCTATTTTACTCCCTTTAGAGCTGTTTTCATTACAAAAAGGTACCAGACACCTCAGAAAGTTTTTTAAGTAATAAAGCATTTTTTTTCCCCCCATCCCTGGTGAATCCATTTATCAGTGACTAACGAGCACATAAATTCCAGCATGTGAAGAAAAATCCCTTTATCTCGGTGTTAAGCAGAATTTTCCCTGCCCATGGATCTACAGCACAAATCTTTCTGGTCTTTCTGTGCTGAGGGTCTAGGCATGGGTAAGACAGTACATGGTGCAGCACTGGCACACTATTAATGTAACTATTAGGTACTACAAAGTGAATCAGGACCTGTTTAAATACTAGTATAATCATGAACATCATCCAGGACATGTTTCTGTGGGATTTGGTCACTGTCTTTATTTCACAGAGTGGGGAAAAACTCCATCTGGAAGCAGGATTCCAGTGAAGGGAGAGTTAGCTATGCCTGTCAGGGATCTCTTTTGCCCCCAAAAATTCAGACATCACAAGACACAAGCAGAAAATGAAAGGGAAGCAGTGAGTGGGAAAACCAAACAGGCTGGGGTCTTCTTGCCACTTCTTTTGAAGTCCCCAGTGTAACTCCTGGCATCTTCAGTGGGGTTTGGCTGGATTCTGTGCAGAAGCGCTTTTAAAGATTTTGCTAAGGCTCAAAGCCTTGATCATGGCAACTTTTATGCCTATGAGCAACTCTGTGGAGATGAACACTTCCAGGGTGCTCAGCAGGATGCTTCGGATGAGACTTTGCAGGGCTGGTCTTAAGCAATGAGAGCTTAAGAGAAACATTCTGCTTGTCACGCTTTTATCCTTGACCACATCAAATGAAATGCCTTGGCAGTTCTGGAAGAACGAATTTGCATTGAAAACCCACAGCTCTTACAAGCAGTGCATTAATTATTTTATTAATTTGCTCTTTTTACATTATGGGAAACATTTATCTATTTACATTTTCCTGTCCACACACAAACCAGATAGATAATCCTATGGAAACCCAAATCATTAAGCCATAAAAACACTCTCCTCTATCTAAAGGCTTTCAAATTTGTGTCTTTTGTTTCAAATTAAAAACATTTTTAAAATCACATTTGGGATTGCAGGTAGGCCAGTGATTTACATTCTAATTAAAATATGCATTTGACCATTTTCCTTAAAAAAAAAGAAAACAAAACAAAACAAACCACCCCAAAACAAAACAAAAAACCCCCAATAAATTCACAAAGATGCAGTTTAAATTAAAGTGATAGTGCACATCAAAGCATTAAGGGAACACCAATAAATAAACTGAAATATATTACAAATAAATTATTTCTATTTACCTTTTCAAATATTAAAAATCTTTTAATCCATTTCTTCATCTTTCTTTACAAAAAGATTATGAGAGTTTTATGGAAACAGCTCCAAAAAATATAATAAATACCTCTTTTTTTTTTTTTTTAACTTTTGAAGCAGGAGACAAAACCAACTTTTTCTAAAATTTCCCCCAAGAAAAAGAAATAGTTTAGTCCCAAAGTGAAACAGAATATAGGCTTTTAAAAATATACACTGGGCAGTTTAGACTAATAACAAATAGTTACAAATTATACTAAAACAGATGACGGAGCAAATACACTAGCATTAGTGTCGGCAAATGAGTCAAGTGGTTAACTAGTGGCATTCTATGGGCAGAATTATTTTATTTTGTATTTTGTATTGGTATTGGCTGTATTTTTAATATTTTGCTAAAAAACTAGGCAAACATTATAATAACCTCTCCAGTGCCAAATGAACTAACAAGCATTCAGCTGAGAATAAATTCTTTTAAAATAGATACAAAAAATATTCTATGATATACAAATACAATAATTTCTAATGTACAAGACTAGATAGTCTTCACCTTTCTGCTTTTATGGGGGGGAACTTGCTGGATATAAATTTCTGTAGCCACTTGTCAACCAAAGTCTTAACTCATCTTTCGTAAAACGTTCACAAAACTAAGTAAGTAAGTCTGCGACACAGTTGTGAATGTGGACTCTCACCTAGGTACTGCTTTGAACACTTCAGTACAAATGAGTTCCAAATAATTAATACTTCCTATGACTATATATGCTCAAAAGTGGCAGTTGGCACTATTACATACTGCAAATACGGTGATGTTTTGTTGCTGCTAAAAGTTAAACGCAGTGTTTCAAAACTAGCAAATACACTGGTATTCAAACGCTTAGAGGGTCAAACCTTTTGAAGCTCCTGTAACACCAAGCACTCTAGAGTTACACTGGATTTCTGATTACTCTAGTTAAAAGTCTTTTATATATTAAATTATTAGCCCTTATCTTGTAAACCACAGCAGTAAATATTTGTGCCCTGTTTATAAAGACATAGCTCAGATATCGATGGCTTTGAGAGGTAGCAAATTCTCTAGTGGTTTTAGTATGCTCTCATGAAAATACTTGGTGCCAGAACCTATTACCTCTCCTATTTTCTCAAATAAAATTAAATTAGCACCTGGCTATGATGTCATAGGAAAAGAAGCTGTCTGGCATGGTCTCGATGAATAGTTTTAGCAAGAGCTTAACTTTTCAATGACGATTTCCAATGCTTTTTTAAGTGCAAGCTGCAGAATTACGCCAGATGTGCAGTGGGTTTTTTCACTGGTTGGACTGTCCATACAGAGAGAGCAGCCATGGGCACAGCCAGCCAGCAGTGGTGTGCAGCAAGGGCTGCCACCTGTGCCCCTCTGTGGTGGGGCTGTCCCTGTGCTCACTGGGAGCAGAAAGCAGCCTGCCTTCCTCTCCCGCGTACCCCTGCCCTGGCAGACAGGGTGAAGAGCACGTAGGGAGCAGCAGAGGAGTCTGGAGAACACCGCTGCAGGAGGGCACACGCGTTGAGGAGTGCACAGCGCTCCTCTGCTGACACCAGTCCTGTCGCCCAAAGCAGCTCACGCTAATTCTGCTGGCAGCAGCACATGCCAGTTTAGGCACGCGTGTGCGCACTCACACACGCTCACACGCACGCACACAAACTCGCTCTCAGCAACATGCCTGACATAGCTTTCCTAATGTTGGCACAAGAGATTCCAGTAGCTGCGTGGTCGGCATCATTCCTCATCAGAGGAGCTGGAGGACAAGCCGCTGCCCCAGCCAGAGGTGGCTGGAGGGGCCAGACACACAGGAGCTGACCTCTCAGGCTCCTCTCCAGCCCTATTATCTGCCATTTCCGCCCACTATTACTCAGCTACTTAGGATGCATATTTTTCGTGATTGCAAAACAATGGCAGAAGCCAGGGTAGGAAGGCTTGTCGTGAAAAATATTAAGTTCATATTGATCCCATAACTTGTGAAAAATAGTCTATTGTTCTTGCTCAAGTGAGTACTTTATACTATTAAGAGGAGGCTGAAATTAGAAATTTACTCCTAAATATGGACAGTTTGGTGATAAGCAGTCTGAACTGTAGCATACAACCAGCTGTGGATAGAGCAAAGCAAGCCTGGCCTGGAAGAGCATCAGTGGCTCCATGTGCAGTAATTCACCTACAGGTGTCCGTGTGTGGCTGCGTGGACGTATGAGATTGGATGGTCCCACCGAGATTAAGACATCAACAAAACCAAGCTTTTTTTCTTTTTTTTCTTTTTTTTTTTTTTTTTTTTTTTT